>QJNY01000200.1:0-132534 GCA_004155945.1 Monosporascus sp. mg162
CCCCCCCCCCCCGCCCCCCCCCCCCGCCCCGCCCCCGCCCCGGGTGAAGAGGCAAAGGGGAACTACTAACACATAGGCGTGACCCCGACCAGTGGCGCGCTGACGCCGGCGTACAGCCCCCTGCGCAGGCCGTCGCGCGCGACGCTCTTGCGCACAACATCGACGGCGCTCGAGTAGGCGCCGCGCTCGGCCGTCTGCATGCGCACCTTGACGAGGTCGAAGGGGTGGCCGACGACGACGGCGCACACGCCGCCGAACCCGCCGGCCGCGAAGGACCGGATTTGCGACCAGAAGCTGTTGGCGGCCGCTTGCGCCTCCGCCTTGAGCTCCGACGTGAGCTCGGCCTTCGTCTCCGGCACGTGCGGCAGCTTGTCGGCCACGGCCGCGGGCAGCCTGTCGTGCAGCTTCTCGTTAATGCCTGCGGCTGTCGGCCCGTCTCTGCCGCTGGAGGAGGACATGGTTGGGTCACTGGCTCTCTAGGTAGAGGAAGCGGCGGCGGAAGGTCTAGGTCGGGAGGAGGAGGTGGTGGTGCTACAGTAGTGGGAGCAGCAGCGGGTAGCCGGGGGCTGATAATCGGCTGAGGCTCGCTCTTTTATTCTGGCGGCTGCTCGGAATTCCGCTTGCCCTAGTGTTGATTGCTACCTTTCCGAATTGAGTATCCTTCGAGTCCAGTAGTCTGTGTATCTCCTGCCGCCTTGTAGAAGTACGCGGGAATTCAGCAGCACAGTTGTCAAAATCTCAATGCAGTGCGGCATGCGACACAACCATGTGCTCAAATATGCTCGGCTCATCAGAGTTGTTAACTCAGTCCGAGAGCTTTAAGGACCAATGCCTCGGCAAGTATGACCGCATGCGGGTCTATGTCTATCAGATAAAGATGGCACCGGGTAGCGATAGTTTGGTGAGTAAACCGAATGGAGAAGCTCGGCCCCCCAGCCGATCGATAATATTCCTAGGCTGGTCCCTTTTCTGCTCCGCTGGGTGGTCGTCTCGTTTGTTGAACGGTAAGTACCTTGAGAGCTCAAATGTGAAAAGTCCCGAAGCTCGCTGGATTTTTAAATTTTCCATCTAGCATTAAATGGGACGCAGAAGAATTCACCTATTTCACACATGTGACCGGCTGGGTCGGCTGAAGGGATGTGCTACGAACGTCTCCAACTGCTAGTTACCTTCGTTAGGCTACCTGGGTAGTCTTGCGCATTAACATATACATAGCTGAACTAACCTGAAGAGGTAGTAAGAAATCATGCACCAGTGCATACACCCCCGTTCCGGGCCGCGGGGAATTTCGTCATCATCAGATGCTAAAAGTCCTCCCGCTTTTGATTGATCCGGCTGAATGGCAGATTGAGGTTCCAATTCACCTGGCACCATCAAGGGACTTCAAAACCCGAGTTCTGATCAGGTAACAATGAGGGGAATAGGGGGAAAGGCAATTCTAGACAAGCTTCCAGTGTACATTAGCCATTAGAGTTCGAGAAAATAATACATAAGAATAGCATAACGTACATACGGGTATCTCGTCCTATTTTTTCTCGTCTTGTTTCCCTCTGCTTCTCTTCGCTCCTTTCCGTGTCTCCAATATATACCTTTCTGTACCTTGTCCAACCCCCATAGCAGAGACAAAAATGTGCCGTTGGAGAAACTAGAAACCAGATGATCGCCGCCCTTTCTCCCAGAGACCTCCGCACCTAGTAACCAATCGGGGGCTTCGAGGACATCGGGCTAAGTCGTCCCATGCCGCACCAACAACCAGTATCGCCCTCGCGCTCCATCTGAATCGTGAGGTCGATGCCGTGCTTGGCGAGGTAGTTCTTGACCCTATCCCGGACCTCGTCCATGTCCGCACCGCGCACCGCCGCCACATGCACCACGCCGAGGAGCTTGCCCCCGGAATCGTTGCCCGCGCGGTCGTCGACCCAGAACTTCGGCACCGCGTACGAGGCCACACCCCGCTGGTTAGTGATCTCCGATAGCGTGTCGCGCAAATTATACTCCATGTCGGCGGGGATGGTGAGCAGCAAGCGCTGCGCCGAGGATTTCACCAAGGGCATCGCTGTTATTAGAATTAAGTAAGCGATAAGGAAGGAAGCTAGAGGGTCCCAGCCCGACCACGGGAAGATATATGTTAATATGGTGGATAGGATTACCGAGGCGCTGCCTAGGGTGTCGGCGAGGATATGCAGGTAGATACCGTGCATGTTCTCGTTGTCGTGGGAGTGGTGCGAGTGGGCGTGTCCATGGCCCCCGTGCGAGTCGCAGTGGCTATGTCTATGATCGTGTCCATGGTCATGGCCGTGGCTGTGACTGTGACCGTGACCGTGACCGTGCCCGTGTCCATGGTCATGACCGTGGGAGTGTCCATGATGGGCGTGAGAACCAAATGCGAAGATGCCCAGCAAGTTCACCACCAAACCGAGAGTGCTGACGATGAATAGTTCCTGTAACCTCTTGGTCTCCCGCCCTTCGACGAGCCGCTCGAACCCCTCAACCATGATCTCAAGACTGATGAGTCTAAAATTGCGATTATTAGCTCATACATCCAAAGGCGAAACGTGGGGCAAACGCACATTAAAAAGACGCCATTCGCGAAGCCACTGAGCGTCTCGATCTTCCCGAAGCCGTATGGAAACCTCTCGCTTGGCGGCCACTTGCTCATTACCGAGGCGAAGAGGCCCACTGCCAGCGCCACGCAGTCGAAGAACATGTGTATGCTGTCGCTCAGGAGGCCCAACGAGTCGGTGAGGTAGCCGTAGACGGCCTGGACACCCATGAAGGTAAAGTTCACCCTGCGAAGACAAGATATTAGCCAGGCACGGGAGAGACCAAAGCTGCACCGGATACATACCCCATAAAGTAAAATATGCGTCGAGAGTCCTTTTCCGTCATGATGGCATGTATCAAAGGTACTTTTGCCGTGTGGGGCAGCAACAGCGCCGTAAACTTGGAATATCCTGCCGCGTCGTGCGAATGGTCGAGGTGATGGTGGTCATGATCGTGGCCGTGGTCGTGTGCGACTGCACTGGGAGGCGGCTCGTATAAAGGAGTGGCGGGCAGCGGCAGTACCGAGCCGTTCCTGTCGTCTAGGTTCGATTGTTCGTCAAGCTGTCTCAGCGGAGAAGGCCTGTTTTCTCGCCGTTGTATCGGAACGAACGAGCTTGTCCGGTATTGCGACAGGTCATGCTGTTGGGCTTGTGTGCGAGCATCATCGCAGGCATGGTCATGATCACGGTCGTCGTGTTGGCCATGATGGTGTACATGATCGCGACTGTGGCTGAAGGCGTGGATATGGCCATTCGATAGGTTGGAGCGCCTCGGGTGGCCAAAGGAAGGCGAATGCGAGTGGGAGTGGGGTTGAGAATGCGAATGAGAATGGGAATGGTCATGCAAGTGACCGTCGGAGCCGTGATGGCTGTGGACGTGTGGCACTGGAGGTTGTGGTAGAGCGTACGACGATGCCATCTTTCCCTTCTGATGATGATGAGATCCTTGAACTTGATAACCCCCGATTATGCCAAAGAAAATCCGACCAATTACTGCCTTGGAGTCTGCCAAGACCCCGTTATCTCGCGTCTTATCGCATTGGGCTCTGGTCTATGGGAATTTCAACAGGTGTTGTACACGGCAACCTTACACTATCTCTCGATTCCTGCTGCTGTCGCCCTCAGGAGGAACAAGAAAACGAAGGATGCCGGGGGTTGTCGTTGTTGTACCTTCTGGGCCTCCAAAAGACTGTGTTAATGGCTTTTGAGAACGAAGGTCGGATAACAATTGGATGGAGACTTGGATGGAGACTTGGATGGTTCAATCTGTAAAAAAGGATCAAGGAATGAGACGAATGAACAAAATATACGAGAGAGGAGGATGTCGAGAATCGAGACGAGAGGTCTTGGAAGGTGAAGGCGAGTTGAGACCAGGCAGGGCAGCTTGAATTGGACGAATGCGGTTTCGCTTGTCTCCCTCTTTCTCTCTCTCTCTGTGTGCTCTTTTTCCACATCGGGTTCAGTGGGCAGCAGAGTTGCCTGAGTGGCTGCAGCCGAATCGCTCCTTCTCTTTCCCCAATCAATGATCGATGACCCGCTCAGCCCGCCGTCGTTGGCTCTGTCCACCGCCTACCACCCTGCCACCTACCAAGTAACGCCGCTAATACAGTAGAGTTAGGTCCAAAGAAAACCCCCTGTCCCAATAGTCCCCTTTAAAAGGGGAACTGGGACCTGTTTCCATCAATTGATTCGCTGATCGGGGCATCGACCCCATGACCTAGTATCAGCGCTGCTGCAGGTCCCCCATCCCCCACAGCGATGATGCGTTGAACGATAAGATCAGGCACTACACAAGACAGGTATGCTTATTTCCCTGCCGTGTTTCATCTTGTGCCCAAGTCAGTTAGCCACGTACGTCGTCACATCTTGATTATGCTTAAAAAAGATGAGTCGGTGTGGCGTAGTTGTTATTAAGCCTAGAGCCTGTACAGGTAGACATCGGACTGTTTTACATGGGTATCGTAAGGCTGAATATGTGGACTTTTAGAAAGTCGCTCTCGTTAAATATGTACCACCAGGTGGTTCTACAAGCTCAAAGTAATGAGATAGTTGAGGCAACAATTCTCCAGACCTCTATCATTTATACGTATCAGCATGCACTGGTTCAGAGCGAGCGTAGTGGCGTCCTTTGAAGCATATATTAGGTATGGAAGCTCCATACTGCGATAACCGCTATTCTAACGCCATACCTTTATAAGCGTGTTACAACTCATGCTATATTCTTAAAAACGCTAGTACCCCTGCCTGCATTATTGCTATTTTGCCTTATTCCAGGCCCGTGCATATTACATATTATTAGATGAGGAATGCCCAAGACCTTGACACCATTTCATAGTTAACTATTCTTGTTATCATCTGGGGTTGAGTCGCTAGAGAGAGCCGTGTGCAAAGGAAGGTGCACAGTGGGAAGGGGCCGGAACCCGCATGGCAATTCACCTTCGTCGGCCGTAGCTCAACCCGCCGCCGATCAATATCACAAGGCAGATTCTACCGAGGTGCCAAAAAATGGCTCTACTCACCATAGTCCTATGGACAACTCTCTGTGGTCTTTTGGTCGGGTTGCTGCTGGTAGTGGCTCTCCTCCCTTCCCGCTATGTGAAGCACTCTCCCGCAACAAAGGAGTCGGTCGTGGTGCAGGTCTTAGTCCTAGGGGACATTGGTCGAAGCCCGCGCATGCAATACCATGCCCTGAGCATCGCGAGACACGGTGGCAATGTGGACTTGATCGGTTATCATGGTATGCGGTCGCTCCAGCAGCGTTTTCAGAAGGCGTGCACTTGTTAACTTCCCACCTCAGAGTCTCCGCCTCATCCAGATCTGCTCACGAATCCCTGTGTGAAGATCTGCCCCCTGGCACCTCCGCCGAAATTGCTGAGGTCGAAGTCAGTTCCTTTCCTCGTTGCGGGGCCATTGAAAGTGCTTTGGCAGGTCTGGACTCTCATCTGCGTCCTCGGCTACCAGACCAAGCCCGCACGATGGCTCCTTGTCCAGGTACGATTTACCAGGACGGGTACAGTCTGTAATAAATCATTAACATGACTCCCAGAACCCCCCGTCAATCCCGACCCTCGCTATTGCGCTTGTAGTATCGGTGCTTCGGAACACCCACCTCATGATCGACTGGCACAACTATGGCTGGACGATCCTTGCCGGGACCAAGGGGCGTTCGCATCCCTACGTCGAGATCTCGCGTGCGTACGAGATCGTGCTGGGGCAGGCGGCGCCGACCGCCAACATCACGGTGACGCACGCAATGGCCCGGCAGCTCAAGGAGGATCCCTACAGTATCAAGACGCCGATCCTAACGCTGCACGACCGCCCAGCTTCCATCTTCCAACCCCTAAACTCGCTCGCAGACCGCGGGGACTTCCTCGAGAAGCTCCCCGAGACCAGGAACCTTGCGGCGAACATCATTGCCGGCCAGACGCGGTTGGTAGTCAGCAGCACATCCTGGACGCCAGACGAGGACTTCGGGCTCCTTCTAGACGCGCTAGTCGCGTACGCCCGGGACTCGTCGGCACGGCCCCTCGTCGCCATCATCACGGGCCGGGGCCCCCAGAAGACGTACTACGAGGAGAGGATGCGGGAGCTGCGGGACTCGGGGAAGCTGCCGAACGTGCGCATCTTCACGGCGTGGCTCAGCATGGAGGACTATGCCATGCTGCTCGGCTGCGCGGACCTGGGCATTTGTCTGCACATGTCGAGCTCGGGTGTCGACCTGCCGATGAAGGTGGTCGACATGTTCGGAGCTGGACTCCCCGTTGCCGCGTACTCCAAGTACGAGAGTTTCGGCGAGCTGGTCAGGGAGGGAGAGAACGGGTGTGGGTTCGAGACCTCGGACGAGCTCGCGGATATCCTGGCGAGGCTGTTCGGCGACGAGGGGGCGGAAGAGCTGCGGGCATTGCGCAACGGGGCTAGGAAAGAAGGCAGCTTGCGCTGGGACGAAGAATGGGACCGAGTGCTCGGTCGCGTGTTCGGAGTCATTGATTAGTCTGCGACGGGAGGTCAGGTTACGAAATGCAGCCGGATGAATTGCGAAGCTACGGAGGGAATGCCATGCCGGGCCAGAAACGCCTATACCCATGCGTGCCGGAAGTAACTAATACATACGCAAAGAACGCGCTATCCATCCGTCCGTCCTGTCAGCCATCAAGTAATCCCTCCCCAGGCCACGCACTCCACCCTTGGCCCCGCTGAGCATTCCCTTGCTTGAAACACTGCGGGCCCTGGCCTTCACCCAGCCAGGCCTGCGTAAGAAAGCCCCCCAGCACGATGCCGCTTTCCCCCCCATTCAGTCCTCCCCCAGGCTCTCCCTGACGCACCTGCGACACCGCCTGCGAAACTCACGGTCGCCGGTCTCGCGCTCGGCGCGCAGCAGCTTGGCGGCGTCGAGGTTGGCAGGGCTCTCGTCGTTGGGGTCGCCGAAGAGGCTGATGACACTGAGTAGGATGGTCTCGGGGGTCTGGACCGGACTCCAGCGCTCCGACTCGTGCTCGTATCCGTGCTCGTCGCGCCCGGGCCGGTGCAGGATCGAGATGCACAGCTCGCCCGACGGGTACACGTTGGGGTGGAATGGCACGGGCTCCTGGAATACCATCTTGGGCGGCAGCATCGGGTAGGTCGGTGGGAAGAGGAGGTGCGCGCGGAAGTAGGCGCCTGTTCGTCATGGTGCAGGATACGCATGTCAGTCTTCGGTTTGCCCCTCGTCCCGAGCACCTGGCTGGTAGAGCAGGGAGGAAAGGGCCTGCCGGGAGGACCAGGACGGAGGGGAGAGAGAGAGAGAAAGACATACCTCCATAGTACTTGCAGTCGTCGTTGATCATTAATATCACCTCCCACTCGAACACGTTGTCGTCGTTGATGAGCCCGACGGAGATCCCAGGCAGATCCTTAGCCGCCCGCATCTCCTTCAGCTGTCTCTGCAGTAACCGGGCGGCGCCGGTCGTCTGGGACGACGATGCCGTAGTCGATGACATTTTAGGTATAATGTGACCCCCTTTAGAAGTCTATATTATCGGGCGAGTGTCTCTCGTGTGACGGTCGTCTTCTAGGTGTGGTGCAACTTAGGTAGGTAGGTACGCTATGTAAGTAACCAAGGCCATCCGCACGTCTGCTGCTGCTGCCGTATTCTCCTCCCCCAATACGTCGGACCAGGATATCGGGCCGCAAACTTGGTGTCGAGTTCAGACGAAGTCGCCTCGTTGGTGGGTTTATATGCGATTGCGTACTGCGGGGCTCTTATCGGAGGTCCTGGCTGCTTATCGGCTAGAAGGCTCTGTACTGTGGGGTATTTCGCGTGTGGCAATTCGCTGTTGCTATATGCACTTATAGGGTCTACTGCTGTACTCGAAGTTGAACATGCCGCAATGTTTTATGCAAACCTCATGGGTGAGTGGGCGAGATGAGCAGCTAAAGGGGGCTATCCTCAAGACTTTATAGCATCCGGGGCATTCCAAGATTGCTCAAGTCAACTGACGAGTATCTTACAATCGGGTACCTGCAGGGGTGTTCACATTCTTGGGTATCCATGGAATCGTTATAACAGGGGAGGGGGCTAGCTACTTCAAGTCAGCGCCTACCTAATGCTAGGTAGTAAATAACTCTCCAGGACGAATGTATGAATGTTTGACAGATTGGATGACTCGCCCAAGCAAGACGTTTTATGGAAATTAAAGCCGTGAACGCTTGAGTCATGATTCTGTCTGCCATTGGGCGAGCGCTGTTTGCGATTCCATGTTGTTTGTGTTGGAGCACAATATCTACCGGAAGAAGTCCTGCCCAACTTGCCCCCTGAATCCGCTTTGGCGAAGAAGACCTACGAATCAAGCAAGCCCTCACGAGACAGGATCACGTCCCAACTCGCATGTATCGATTTGTACTAAACTGTTCACTATGGATTCAGCTCTGCCGCGAGCCATAGATAATTAGATATACATTTATCACGCTTCGTATTCCCAACTGCCGTATCCGTTACGTTACCGTAGGTATTGGAAGGTAGACGTGCTGGTCCGAATATGAACTCATTCAGATATATGTGGTATCTTCCCGATCGTACCCGAACCGGATCGAAACGCCGAAGTCGTCGATGCTTACTCCCAAACGCCATAGACATGCTTGTTAACAACCCCTTGTTGCCGCCCGTACGGACACGCCCCTATTTCTTCTTCGAAGTCCCGAACCCCGTTATCCCCATGGCGGCCATCATATCATCCTCGTCGTGCTCGCCCTCGATCCGCACGTCCTCGCCGTACTCGACCTTGACCTTCTCGGCGTCCTCCTTCTCCCTCTTCCTCCTCTGGGCGTCCTCGAGCCTCCTTAGCCGGCGGGCCTCCCTCTCCCTCTCCTCCTCCTCCCTGCGGACCTCGAGGCGCTCGGCGAGGGTGGTTGCGTCGGCCCTGCGGCGCTCCTGCAGGCGCTCCCAGACCTCCTCGATGCGGGCGTGGACCTCCTCGGCGGTGGCCTTGCGCACCTCACCCGTCTCGCCGATGTTGCGCAGGTGCTGCATCGAGTTGGCGTGCTCGACCCACTGTAGGTTGTCCTTGAAGGTGAGGTCGCAGGCGGCGCAGTAGAAGCCAGCGCCGCGCCCGCGCTTGCCCGTGCCCGCGCCCGCCGGCACCAGCGTCGTCTTGCCCACGCTGGCCTCAAGGTCGAGTACCTCGCGCCGCGCCCGCGTCAGTGACTCCTCGCCCGTCAGCGGCTTGTAGTACTTCTTGCCTGCCAGCTTCGCCTCGTACCGCGCCTTGGCCTCCTCCTTGCGCTCGGCCTCCCGTACCCGCGCCTTCTCGGCGTACTCGTCGAGGTCCCATGTCTTGCGGAACGACGTGTCGGTGGCGGGCGTGCCGTAAGCGGAGCTCTTGTCCTTAGACATCGTAGCGGTGTTTTACTTTCTCGGAATTCGGTGTTTCGATGGCCTAATTCTCTCTTGCGTCCCTCAACCGCTTCGAATTTTATGTGTGGGATCCCGTGAGGTGTATTACTGCGACTGTGACGATATAGGGGGGGATTGATGTCGGTGTTGTTACTGTTTGTTTTAGCTGAGATCAACGTTGCGATTAGATAATAAAGCTGGGAACCGCGCTCCATGGGACCCTTGCTTATCGGTTATCTTCAATTGAAGTTACCCCGCCATTTATGCATGTAGAAGAATGCGCTGTATCTTGACTATCTACCCCGCCAAATTAAATTTCACGGGACTTGATCTCTAGCAATCCTCATTACGTGCCCATTCTTACCTAAGGAAACCCCTAAGACTTTGTTGTATTAAGACGCCAGGAACCACGACGATGCTCTACCTCGTCGGGCTCGGACTTTCAGACGAGACGGACATCACCGTCAAGGGCCTCGAGATCGTCAAGAAGGCCTCCAGGGTCTATCTCGAGGCGTACACGAGCATCCTGCTAGTAGACCAATCAGTCTTGGTATATTGCAGTCAACCCATCCAGGGTCTTCTCTTCTTCCCGGCAAGGCCACGACGTAAGCAAGCAGCTAACGGCTAATGACTATAGTAGGAGAGCTACTATGGCCGATCCATCGTAGTCGCCGACCGGGAGATGGTCGAGTCCAACAGCGACGAGATCCTCCGTGACGCGCAGACGGAAGACGTCGCCTTCCTTGTCGTCGGCGATCCGTTCGGGTATGACTCTCTTCCGGCGCTTCAATCCCCACCACAACCCCAGTGCTTCCATACCCCTAAGCGCCTGCTTACTGACACTCCGTGCCCTCCAGCGCGACGACGCACACCGACCTGGTCCTTCGCGCGCGCGATCTCTCGATCTCCGTGCGGACGGTGCCTAACGCGTCCATCCTGTCGGGGATCGGCGCGACGGGGCTGCAGCTGTACAACTTCGGGCAGACGGTGTCGATGGTGTTCTTCCTCGAGAACTGGCGGCCGTCGTCGTTCTACGACCGCGTCAGGGAGAACCGCGGCGTCGGGCTACACACGCTCGTGCTGCTCGACATTAAGGTCAAGGAGCAAAGCCTCGAGAACATGGCGCGCGGACGCCGCGTCTACGAGCCCCCGCGGTATATGACGGTCGGCCAGTGCGCGCGGCAAATGCTCGAGGTCGAGGAGGAGCGTGGGGAGGGCGTCTACGGCCCCGAGAGCCTGGCCATCGGCGCCGCGAGGGTCGGGGGGAAGACGGAGAAGTTCGTTGCGGGGACGTTGAAGCAGCTTTGTGACGCCGACGAGGCGCTGGGTCCTCCGCTGCATAGCCTCGTACTGCTGGGTAGACGAGCGCACGAGCTGGAGAGGGATTACACGAGGGAGTTCGCCGTGGACAAGGAGCTGTGGGACAGGATCTGGAACAGTGAATACGGTAAGCAATAAATAAAATCTCGTGACAGGGCAAATGTCAGAACACTCAAGACATGGGTTTGGTAGAGACAAATGCTTAATCCCTATTCATGCTTTTCGTAAACAACTTCCTCCCCGATGCGCTTATGCCCGCTTTATGAATGCTGCTTATTCGTCAATCAGACCAGATGCCGAACTACCTGTATACACATTCTACTGTGATGCTGGCGTAGAGTAGAGTTCTCCCCCCCCCAAGAAAAAATAGCCGAGTGGTGGGTTAGAAACAAGACGGCATTCTACCGCTCATTGACCGTCCATCGTCTCTTCGTGGAGCTGAAATCCCGCAACCTCTCCGCCTCGCCGGGAGGTCTCGGCGCACCCCAGAGACCTCCATTGCCCGTCCCCGCCCAGAGGTGCGTGACTGGGCCCTCGTCAAATGTATCCCGCTCTTCGCTCTTCGCATCGTGCTGCTCTTCTTTTTCCTCTTCCGCTTTTTCCGGAGACGTGACGGGCTTGGCGTCGGTTTCGCCCGGGGGATCACGCTCTGCCTCCCCGGTAGTCTCCGGCTTCTTCTCTGTCTCCTTCTCATGGGTGAAGTCTAACGACATAGGCGTCCCTGGCTTCTTGTTTTCGGGTCCGTCGTTTTGTCTCGGTTGCCAGAGACCCAGGGAACCCGACCGCTCCGGCCCGGGCCGGTGTCCCAGAAGGTTGGTGGCGCCGCTCCCTACCGTCACGCCGATGCTGGGCCTGGTATAATTCAATGACCCTAGCGCGGACGCCGGGCTCTGTGGCCCCCTTCGAATACTCCCCAGCGAAGCGTTTAGCGAATTGCTCCGACTGCCCCCGGGAGATGCCGCGTAAGAATCGCCAAAATTGATATCCCTCAGAGCCGACGTATAAGAACCGCTAAACAAGCCGCCTGGACTACCGTGGGTGCCAGAGACGGAGGAGGATCTGCTCACCGGCATAGGCGTGGGAGTGAGCAGGTGGTCGGTGTTGGCGAATAATTTTAGTTCATACATATCTGCTGGCGAAGGCCTCGCTTTAAGCAGACCTTCGTCCAGCGATGAGACGGGTCTGTCATTACTCGAGTTGGTATGGTCGTCGAATTCTGGCCGCCTCTGGGCCATAGTGAGAGAAGACATGCCGACATCGGCAAGCACGGGCTGTTGCGTGATGGCGCCGACGAGAGCATTGCATCCCGCGCCGTGAGACACGAGAATGACGACGTTCTCTATCTCGACATCCTCAGAATTTTCAACGGCAGATACTTCACGGCTAGCAGCTTCCAGGTGAGGCTTATGAGTGCGGGTATTTGTCGCAAATTTGGTTACCATCTCTCCGGGATTCTCGGCAGTGGTATACCAGTCAACAAGCCGCCTCAGGCCTCTCCGGAATCGTTGGTGCATCGCCGCCCACTCCTCAGGTAGAACTCCACCGTCACCCCAGCCTAGACTATCGCGGGTTGAATCCCATTGGTAATCGACGTTGACGCAAGCATCGCGAGCATGAGCAACGTATCCCCGGGGGATGGGCTGGCTCGAAGATATAGCATATGCCGGGACGGGTGACGTGTAAATGCGATTTTCGAGAGGATTATGAAAATAGTCCCCAGGCGGTTCCCTCTGGTCCGATCTCCGGGTTCCGTGCCCATCGCCACCATCTGCGGCCAAGACATCGTTCAAGCCCAATAAGTTCTCGAGGCCAGATGCCCTGCCCGGACTGCGAGTCATAGAGGAAGCTAGAGGACTGCCAAATCTAGGGGTGGATCCCCCGCCAGCGCTCCATAGCTGTCCAGGTGTATGGGGGGTGTGGCGTGCGTGAAAATGCGGGTAGTCGTTATAGTTCTCACGGCGTAACAGTTCAGCCTTGGCTGTCGCTAACATGAGCATGGGACGTGGAGGCGGCGTAATGTGCTCAAAATAGTCGGGCGATAGCCATTCTCCGAGGAAGGAGTCAAGTCTAAGAACAGACTTCGGGATGTGGTGGGATGCAGATGAAGGCAACGCAGGGATGGCGCTGGCAGATATAGCATGCTTGCTCTTCGTAGGAACGTTATTCGAAGGTGACGGTAGTGACGGGAACGGGTTGGAAGCAAGGCCGGCGCTTATGGCAATGGAGGTCTGTACGCAGCGGAGAAAGGGCGAGCTATGAATGATGATCCTGTACCTCTTCTTCTTTCTCTTGGGCCGTTGGCCGTCGCTAGTGTCGCTAGTGTCCATGCGAGAAGCGGCCTCATCTTCTGCCTCTCGCTCTTGGAGGATGGATGCTATCCTGGCCCCGACAGTTCTAGACTGCATCCAACCGCCATAGGTTAGGGGCGGGTCGTAGGGCGTGGGGGAGCTAAGGTGCCATTGTCTGTCGGCAGCATCGAGGCGTTTTCCATGCCTATTTGCGGTTGTAACAGGTTAGCTCTGATGGGGGGGGCTCAGCTACGACGGGCGAACTAACCTTACAACGAAGATGTAGGCCGGTGGACGGCCCATGATGCGGGTGGTGCTGACGTCCTACGGAAGGCGCCGGGTCGGGAGCAGCTCGTTATTATGTGAGTGGTGATTGTTAGTGCTAGTAGCTACCTACCGGTATCTAGACGTTAGGTATGGAGAGGTAGGCGGCTAGTGCACTGGAAGAAGTCGGTTGGGCTGGATTATGATATCATAAGCGAAGCGAATTGAAAGCGAGTACTCCCTTGACTAAATGTCATGATTTGTGGTAGAACATGCGTGCCTTTCTCCTTTCTGAGTATTCTGAAACCCGAGTACGCAAGGAGAAGTAAATAATGGGGTGTCACGAGCACCTGTGGCCTCAAGAACTCACACACACACACAGAGAGAGAGACACAGACACAGACACAGAGGGCTTAGGAGCAAGTGAGGGTGACGAAAAAGACCTCAGGAAATCTTGCCAGAGAAGGTGTGTCGAGGCAATATGGAGACGATCGTGACCTGGGGAAAGACCCAAGGCGTGTGTTACTTACCAACCAAGGGGGTCAAGGCAGCTAAGGCCACCCCTGTTTACTACATAGTTGTATGATGTGGTGGGTGTGGCGCAGTATTCAAGTTATTAGGGACATTTCACTTTCGACATGTGGTTCAAATCGGCTCTTTCCACTCTGTTAGATTATATAAGATTAAAGGTTGACACTCTGATGATTGTTCTTGTGGAAGGATATTGTCAAGCAAGATGTATTATGATGAACGCTATTAATTGTATGCTCTAGTCTAGGGTCGAGGTTGTTTCTCCGTATAAAAGAAGGATGCAAAGCTGATGAGGGGCGGCTAAGGGTAACCAGGATTACAGTCAGTAGGCATTGACAGACCCCGCGCTAACCTTTCCGGGCTTATTACACATTTGGGTTGCCGGCGGAAATAGGTATCCAGGTACCTGAAGTCCTTACACTACTATGTAAGTACCAACGAAGCAAGGTACAATGCAACCCCATTTATATGCCCTAGTGGGTCCCCATGCTTTGCCAGGTCCCCTGAATACGCCTAACCTTATCCTCTAACATTCAAAACCCCGTCCTGACAAATCGCATCCACCTGCAACCTGTCAGCTAGGGGAAGCAATTCCCCGACTAATAAGTTATAACTGTAGTTATTCCCTCCGTCCCCATCTCGGCCCGGCGTGATCTATGTTAAATCCTGTCCCGATGCGTGCCACATAACGTTCCATCAAGACGAATACCAGGAACACATAATGAAACTGCCGAGTGCATTTCAGCTGCCGGTGCTGTTGGCATCGGCGCTGCTGGCACCTGTTCCTCTGGTCTCGGCCGAACATACCAGCAACTGGGCCGTCTTGGTCGGCACGTCGCGCTTCTGGTTCAACTACCGCCATCTGGCCAACGTGCTGTCCATGTACCGCACCGTCAAGCGTCTCGGAATCCCAGACTCCCAGATCATCCTCATGCTTCCCGACGACATGGCCTGCAACCCGCGCAACGCCTTCCCGGGCACCGTCTACAGCAACTCCGACCGCGCCGTCGACCTGTACGGCGACAACATCGAGGTCGACTACCGCGGATACGAGGTCACCGTCGAGAATTTTATCCGCCTGCTCACCGACCGCGTTGGGGACGAGATGCCCAGGAGTAAGAGGCTGCTGACCGACGACCGCAGCAATATCTTCATCTACATGACTGGCCACGGAGGCAACGAGTTTCTGAAGTTCCAAGACGCCGAAGAGATTGGCGCATTCGATTTGGCCGACGCATTCGAGCAGATGTGGGAGAAGAGGAGGTAAGGCTTAGTCAGATCTGCCGCTGCGGCGGTATCCATGGTTGATGGCTACCTGGCTAACCATGCGATGGATTAGATACCATGAGATCCTGTTCATGATCGACACGTGTCAGGCAAACACTATGTACAGCAAGTTCTACTCCCCAAACATCATCGCCACCGGTTCCTCGGAGCTCGACCAGTCGTCATATTCCCACCATGCCGATAATGATGTCGGAGTTGCCGTTATCGACAGATACACATACTATAATCTCGAGTTCCTGGAGTCCGAAGTAAAAGACCTGAGCAGCAAGAAGACTATTGGGGACCTATTCGATAGCTACAGCTACGACAAGATACACTCGGACGCGGGCGTGCGGTACGATCTATTCCGGGGTGGTGCAGATGCCGCACGAAGCCGGTTGTTGACGGACTTCCTTGGGAACATCCAGAATGTCGAAGTCGATGGGTCTAAGAATGCGACTGTCGACGAGGAGATGCTGGCGCTGAGTAGGACTATCGCAGCGCTGACAAAGATGGCCGAGGAAGAGGAGGCTGCAGCAAAGAACAGCACGGCCAATCCAGCCGAGACCAAATCGCAACGGAACCAGACCAAGAGACAGATACACCAGGCGAAACCACTTACGGACGACGATTGGTGGGTGAAGAAGCTTGTAGGAGCAGGCGCGCTGGCTGGCTGTACAGCGTTGTGGGTTCTAGGGTCGTATTTCGAATCCCCAGGGAAGAAATGAAGGCTAATAAGAATATTGAAGTGACGACTGTAGAAATGAAGTAAATAAAAGTGTAATTTCAAGGAGCTTTCCGGTCTTGAATCATGTAAGTGGTAACTCATAAAAAGGGGGCTTGTCCCGCAAATTCGTGACACTACGCAGCTCAATTGTAAGTAAATTGGTGGGTTTTAACCTTTTCAGGAAATTATTTCAACCGTCGCCAACTAATCACTTAGTACCTGCTTCGTCTTCAATTCCAACTTCCACGTCGATTTTCAGTCGATGTACCATTTCGAGTGCAAGACGCGCATGCTGTAGAGATAGATGATCGATCCGATGCCTACACGGCCAGTCGATCCATTCAGATGACTTCCATGCGGCACTACCACTCCCACGCGGTCATGTCCCCTTCTCAGGTCAACCCAAGCTTCTACATCTCACCTGCCACGCTCAACCGTAATCCGTCCTTGATCTAATTTTCGCTGGTAGAGGAACCCGAGTCGGGTTTCTTGTTGATCGAGACCTGGTTCTCATTTCCATCTCGTCCCTGTTGTGGGTTCGGGGATATCTCAACTTGAAAATTTCGCCACCACTAGTGCATCCGCGACATGCCTACAATGTCATCATCCAATGAGCCCAGGACGAAGGTCACACTCGAGTCTATCAGCCTATCGGCCGTTCCTATGACCACCCACAACGTCGCCTGGTCACCTGATGCCGAATTGGCCCTTGGATGTGAAGACTCGGTCCATATCTACCTCCCGGAATTCAGTCCTTCCTCGGCCAAAGTTTCGTGGGCCAACTACGAGTCCATCCGTCAATACAATGATGTAGCTCTCCGTTTCCCGGTTGTTGAGCTAAGACGTCCGGAACTGAACCGGCCTCTGTTCGATGCTGTAGGGCAGGAGTTCCAAGTGTTCGACAGTGATCCAACTCTGACCGCGGCCCCTATCACCGGTATGGGTGGGTCCCTGAACCACGTCGTCGCGTTGGAATGGTCCCCGTGCGGACTAGGCCGCATGAAGCGCTCAGTGCTTGCCGTGCTGACGAGTGGCGGTGCCATCACCATATATTGCGAAGGCGCATCTGACGGCATGGGTTCCCTCAAAGTCCAGGGGAGGAACACGAGGACTCTGCGATCCTGGGTTGTCCCTTGGGCCGTGGGCGGCGCGCTGCATGTCCCAACCGTAGGGGCCGACGAGACCGTCGATCGCGGTGACCACATTACAGCCTTCGCGTGGGCTAGGGACACCGGAGCCCCTGGAGCGCTGCTCGCGTATGCCACTCATGATAATGAGGTGGTGGTCCTCTCCGTCCAAGCACGACACAAGGCGGAAGCCGCACCAGGCCATGCCGGAGAATGGCGGGTAGAGGAAGTCGCTAGATTCCTGGCTGAAGGGCCACACCAATTGCTCGACGTATGTACCCAGCAGTTCCCTTGGTTTGTCTGACTAACATCTCGTCTTAGCCGACAGACCCGGATTATACCACAGGCGGATCGTCGTTCTCCATAAGCTGGAGCCCGTGGTTGAATCAGGGTAGCTCAAAATCCGGCGTAATATCTTACGTTGCGAAGAACTACGTTGGCTTTAGACAAGTCACGGTCAGGACACCTTGGGGGCATATGGAGACGCCGAAGGTCAATGTGGCTACTGTGGATTCAAGTGGGATATGTCTGTTTCTTGGGCCGGATGCATTTGTCGTGTGGGAAGACTGGGTTCGTCGGTCAACCGTCCACTAGAGACTAACTCACCACTGACTGCACCATCAGATCTGGACTGTTGATAACGAGAAGGTTTGCCGTGGGTTGGTCGCAACACCTGCTCGGGTGCAAGCATTCCAGCTACCGTTCGGCGTTGGTGCGTCTACAGCTACTTCTCGGAAACATTCGGTCTACGAATGTGACACTGCATATCCTACACCTGAAGACAGTGCCGAGATTTCAAATCCTATTACGGGTGCGTGATCCCATCTGAAATTGCCCGCCATTCTGGCTCGTCTCATTTGTTCCAAAGGCCTCGTGGTCCATCCCCCATCACTTTCGCTGGCCACCTCGACTCCAGCTTTCACCCTCGTGCGTCTCTGCGCAACAAGCAAGAACGACAACTGGCACCAGACGAATCTGTCCCTCCCCGCGGACCCCGAGACGAACGAGCGCGAGCCGCGGTGGGCGACCGAGATTGAACAATCGATCCAGCACCAGCTCCCCCGCGCCCTGGCCTTCCAGATGATATACAACCCGGAGAACGAGAACGCCGAGCAGGGGGAGGACGGTAGTGACGACGACGATCTGGACGGCGACTCCGCCTACGACCCCGGAGAGGGCGATGACGGTGGAGACGGAGACGGCGACGATATCGCGGGGATGCGCGGTCTCGACACGTCCGACCAGGTGCACACGACGCGGATGCGCATCTGGGGCATGGCGTCGAGCCCCGGCAAGGGCGTTACGGCCGTGTTCGTAACTCCCCAGAGCACCCTAAAGCCGGACAGGATAACGTTCGGGGGGACGAAGTGCAGGGTGCTGTTCGGTCGACACGTCGCGCCCGAAGGCAAGGATGACCCGCCCGCGCCTCCCACTAATTTGAGCACCGAGGCCAGGATGTGGGAGTGGATGTACGGGGGCGGCCGTCCCGTGCCCGGGGTCGAGTCCGCCGGGGACCGCGCCACGGATATGCTTCTGAAGCACAAGTTTGCGGGGGTCGCTCGGTCGAGGCTCTGTCCGTTCTGCGGGACGGTGATTATACCCGATGGCAAGGCTTCCAGGTGTGTGAAAGGACACGTGTTCGGTACGTCCACCCTCTTCGACCGGCCTATCCAGGGAGGCTAGACGACTCTGTTTGTATCCGCTAGTTGAGTTCCCCATCAGCTGACTTCGCCTCGCTACAGAAAACTGCGCGACCACGGGCATCCCCATCATGGCGCCGGGCGTCTCGAACACGTGCACGGTATGCGGTTCCAAGTGTCTGAAGCTGAGCGAGTTGCTGGCAATGGCCTCCGATGTGGAGGATATCCGCGGTCTCGTTGGGGAGATCTCCCCCGAGCTATGCGGTGGCTGTGGTGGGAAGTTCTTCAACTAGGGCGTGCCAAGCACTGGAGTCCACTAACCCCTGGAGAGGCTGTAGCCCCTGGTGCTATGGAAAATGCTTACACGGCGGGACAGTGTATCAATCATAGCCCACGAGACTGGTCACGCACGGCAAACTAAATGAGGCACTGCGCTATCTTCTATATATGAAGGAAAGGCAGCCTAAGGATCAACATTGCATCGTGGCCATTGAGCCACCAGCTTCTTCTGCACAATTGCAACTCAAGAAATCGTTGGATAATGATAGTTTAATGCAATAGTAACCTTATGCTGTTCTGGACGAGTCCAGGAATAGAAGCACGTATAATCTAACGGTAAGAAAAGCTTGAGTCAAGGCGACCACTGCCTGGCACGTCCAACCGGAGTAGTCGCCGATGCATGAATGTAGGAGGGGGGTTTGCAAGTATGCGCGAGGAAGGTTCCTGTGAACTTTCTATCCAAGGCAAGTTTGTGGAACAGTGTCTCGAATATAAACATGTGGGGGCTCAGGAGTCGGGGGGACATCAAGAATCGGAGAATTATCGGGAGTCGGAGGGACATCGCGAGGATCGTGGTTCGAAACGTCGTCGGCAACTAGGGTAGTGCCGTAACTCGGCGGCCTGTCTCCAACGGCGGCGCGCGTCGGATCTCGGCCACCACCATCAACCACGGCACGGTCACCGATCCCCGCAGGGGGCTCGTACGGCGGTGGCGCCTCCCTACGCTGGCTATCCCGAACCGTACCCGCGCGCGGATTCATCGTCGGTAGCAGATGCCTAGGTCCGCTCTTGACACTGGCATAGATCAGCAGGGCGACAATGACGACCACGCTGATTATCCCGCCGAGGAACTTGGGGAGGTCCTCCGCGTGATCCGAGAGAGGATAATAGCAGGGGTAGTCGCCGAAGGGGCATGTGCCGCGGAATGCTAGACGCCCTGCAGATGAAGGGGGCATGTAGTAGAGACTGGGAGCGGCGGTGACAGCTGTTGCCTCTGGTGTAGAGGCACGGTCGCCGGAGACCATGTCAGGTGGGTTCTCGGTGGCCATTTTGCTTGTCCAGTGCTGCGATCCGGATTTGTGGTGTCGGTTAGAAGGGGCAGTGCCGGTCCGGTCGTAGTATTGGATGGTGCTCTGTTAAGGGGTCACATAAGAAGGACACGAGAAGAATATAGGGTGGTGGTCAGCTGTAACGCGTAAGGTGTCCGATGGACAGAAGACTTCAATGTATCTCTGCTCTCTAGACGAATCAGAATACCTCTCCTCGCATAGAGTTCAGGTTCAAGAGGTTATTGCTCATTTGCCACCACTACGGCAATTCCAGAATGTGCTGCGGCATTAGGGTTTAAGAATTCAGTCTTGAAACCATGATAGTGATAGAGTTCGCACGTCTCCTTTCTCTCAATTTCCGTCTTTAAGTTTTGAGGCACTCCAACAGAACCTACAGCCAGGTGCTTGTACCGTCACCTCCGCCAACCCCAATCCGGCTGAGCCTATCTGTGAGACACCACCGTCGCAGATGCTTAGCCAACGGGCGGAAGCTTGTTAAGACACTCGAGGCTCGGAGCGTGACCGTCAACCGCCGCGTGGTCTGTATGTAGGGGATGGTGCCTCCAGGTTACCGAGCTGCGATGTCGAAGCCTAACCCCAGTTGCGAGCTGCGCGGACTCTCTCTGCTGTCTGCAAGGAAACCTGCTGTTCTCTCTCCACCAGTATGTCATCCGCTAGATATTTCGGCCTGTCGTGCACGCAAGTGTAGTGCAGTCGACGGTGGCGCTGTCGCTCTGGGAATGACATGCGCCTACGCCTAACTTCGTATTCTTATCTTCGGGCTGCCCTTCATCGTCGTCGAACCTCTCAGCATTCCGATCCATGTTGTAGAGATACACTTTAAACTTTACGTCGAGCTATGTATCTGTTCTTCAGCGACCTCTATGAAGTTACTCCACAACATTTCTCGCATAGTAAATTAGACCTCTCGTCATCTCATTCGGGCTCTGTTAGTCACCTCTCGATCGAGTGCCAGGTTCCTAGGGTTAATCTGTAATTGCGACCAGTTGCTTCATATTAAACGGCGCCCCACATCGGCGTTTCAAGGAAGCATAGGACTCATGAGGCAATTCGCTGCGTTGCTACTATAATGCAGAGGCATTGTTTTCATCCCTCCCTTATTTTAGCCTCTCCATTAGCCAGAAAGGCCGCGGGGGCCGCCTGATGCCACTCCTAAGAACTGCTGTGAGGTTCCCATCAACGGCCTACCCACCCCAGGCCATTCGGTCCTTCAGGATCATGGCGACTAGGAGGGCTGACGAGCTGATTTCGTATTATATCTGGGGTAGCTCTGGTTAGCTAAGTTCGAGAAATACCAAGAATTCCTCACTATAATGTGAACGATGGATTCATAGGCTAATGACTGGGCTGCGTCCTCTGCTCGAGGCGTACTTGGGTTAGGGGTACCTTCGCCGTCCATCTCAAGGCCAATCCCGAGGAAAGCGACAGATCTATCATGTACGATCAAACCCGCAAAAGAATAGGGCATTCTTGAAGAATGAACCCACGTTAGGTGTGAGCAGGTAGGTCATATGGTAAAGCGAGTTAGCCGCGCAGTGGCCCAATTCAGTCTTGAAGCATTGGATAGGGGAGTATGTCTTATAATACTCCCTACACTTCCTCAGGTGAACCCTACTATCACACCTCGAAGCGTAGGCCCAACGAGAGTATACTATCTTAGGGGACGCATCTGTCGACAGATGTCAAAGGCTAGTTTTGGGAAAGGGGGGGGCGGCAGAGACGGGGATGGACGGAAGGGGTGGATGGCATATCTACACATGCGAACAATGGAAAGAAGCAAACACCAATTGCCCATGCTATCATGAAAGTTTTCACTTGCTCTGTTGTAATTGCGGATAACCCTCGTGACTTTTCTATATGTAATTACAACTCTAACCTGCAAACGAGCTGAGCCTCGATCCCTCAACACCATTGCATTCCTTTTTCTACGATTGCGATTCCTTCTGCACCCTTTGCCATACTATCTGTACTCTAGCTAAGTACTCCTTCAATTGTTCGCGCGCATATCCATTACGATGGACCGGAACCAAGACTTCACTTCACAACCGTGCACTACACGCCAGGCCCGGGCGTTCGTCGACACACTCCCTGGCGGAGCTGCGGCTTTGACAGCGCCCTCCAAGCCACGTGGAGACGGTGGTGGAGGGTTTTCATGTGGTAGTGCCATGCCCGAGATCGAGTGTCGACTCCATCTGAAGACAATAGCCATGCATGCCCGCAAATGCCGAATACAATCCCAGACGGGTTTCCGCGGTCATAACGCGCATCAGGGAGCCGAAGGCGACTGCGCTGATTTTCTCCTCGGGTAAGATGGTGGTCACTGGCGCAAAATCCGAAGCTGATTCGAGGCTTGCGACGCGCAAGTTCGGCCGTACCCTACAAAAGCTTGGTTACGAGCCCAAGCCCACCGAATACACGGTGCACAATATGACCGCCAAATGCGATGTCCAGTCTCCCATCCACTTGGAGCGTCGAGCGTCCCATCATCCTAGCTTTAGCTCCTACGAGCCTGGTACGCATCGTCTCGCTACCGCTACCTTGGCGTCGGCAATGAAATCAGGTTGACCTACTTCCAGAGCTTTTCCCCGGCTTGATCTACAAGATGATCAGGCCCAAGATTGTCATACTCATGTTTATCAGCGGTTCGTGAGAGCCCTTACGATCCCCGCACTTAAGGAGCTAACGGCCGACAGGCAAAGTAGTCTTGACAGGAGCCAAGCGTCGACGGGACATCGATCAAGGCTGGGATATGATCTACCCGATCATGCAAGGTAACCACTACAGTGTATCTCGACGTCTGTATTGTATTTCCTAGTCATGTTAGAATTCCGAAACGCCTCGTCAGTCAGCTCTAAGAACAACGAGATATAACTCAAACATTACGCCATCTATAGTATATTCTCAGCCAGTTACGCCAATTCATGATGCGGCAACCGGTACGTGGCCTCTAGGGCCACGTTCATGGATGATGACAGCCTGTAGACCGTAAAGGCGGAACTTTACGGATATGAAGCAGCCACTATGAAGTTGAGACACCCAACTTATTTGCCAATCTCATGTTATCCTCGCGAGTGGGATAACTGGTAGTCAGGTAGCCGTACTAAGAGAAATTTTTTTTTTAACATCTCGCAGTTCTCTAGTCCTGCAATAGCCGCCGACCATGCACCCTCGTCCTGATCCCACGCACTATACATGGTGAAAATATAATCAACAGGAAAATAGAAAGACACCACAATGGGTGGACCTCAGGGCAGACACGGACAATTTTCTGCTCTTGCAGTGCTCCGCAATGGCGAGAACCTCATCGAAATCTAGCAACACGGCGACTCTAGCTGAACGTCATCGGCCCCGGTTGACACCTAAACCGCTAATAGCTCATTGGGTACCTGAACTCCCAGGGGTCGCCCTAGCCTTTGATGTCTAATTGCCCTGAAATCGTGAAGTCACTGGCGACCAGTCCTCTAACAGACACAGAGGACTAGAGACGTTGCTGAGCGCATCGTCGGCAGGTATTTTGCAATGCTCAGGATTTACAACATTCTCGGTGCTTGGGGATATGAACGCCATCGACAAATGATCAAATTTATCAGAAGCAGCTCTTAAAGAATGATCCAAATAAGATGAGCCCGTTAGAGGGTTAATAACCATTATCGTCTCTGCCCAGCCGAGCCACTTGTGACCACCCCTGCTTATTACTCCCGGGGAAAGACAGAACAGTCGGTAGTTAAAGAATAGTACGCGGAATTAGGGTGTCCCATTCAGATCGGTAAACAGGATGACTCGGGTTCCGGCTGGCGTATGTAAGACTGTATTTCCAGGTATAGCTGCACCAGGCGAGAATGAAGCTGTTGGCTCTAAGGTTGACTCTGGCGGCTCTGGTAGTATTAATCATGGCGTAGTTAGGTGGTTATAACATGATACAATGAAGTCATATAAAAATTTGTCGAATATAGAACCTGTAAAGAATATTCTAGTTCCTTTAGGGGCCTTAAATCGAAGCAATTATTAGAGCTGGAGAAAAGTCATGGTTGTCAGACGACGTCGAAAGTGATGGCTCCGCTCCGATCAATTCTCCTTTCGTATCGACTCCAACCTTTGACACACTTGTAACCACGATGGACTGTTGGTGCTTTTGGAGGTGAGTTGACATTTCCTGAGTTTTATGTTCTTCTTGCTAATCTCGACAGCCATGTAACCAAGTCTAGGATTGCACGGTTTGGGTATCATTCCCATTCGAAAATACGTGACCGACTTTGCAACCAATTATCAATCATCGGCTATATTACTTGCATCCTAGCCCAAATCGGGAATGACGGCACTTCTTACGTTATATCCTATGCCACGAGGGCTTATACCTCAGCTGACAAGCGGCAGATCTTACCGCTCTGTAGTTCTGTTGGTTCCGCGTGGTCAGAAGACGGCATAAATGCTTTGACCTAATAGGTTGCTGCTTCAACGTACCATACACTGACCATAGAAAAGTTTATTAAGGATAACATACGGGACAGGGCATTTGATATCATCTCAGCAATTTTGTTCTGGAAGGAGATCGCGCGGTCGGTTCATGACGATCTCTGACAAATATATTACCCCAATTTTTATTTCGAATCTTAGCCTCGCCGTCTTTCTAGTGCATTCTCAGGCGACATTCCCTGCGTCGCAGGAGGCTAGAGGTAGGATACGCGGTGGCCTTTGACCTCGACTCATATTACCCATCTGTCCACTGTCGATCCTCCTAAAGGCCGACACCGCAGTACATCCGTCCAGCCTTACTCCCTAGCACATAACGACGGCCTTCTGCTCTTGCTTCAATCTATAATATTATTTTATTTCTAGTCACGCATCATACATGGGAACTGACGTATTGCTTCGCAAGGTGTTACTACGTGTTGGCTAGAGGTATCACCACGTGCAGTTTTGCGAAGCCTTGCATGTCCCCTCCTAAAACGGACTTTCTGCATTTCTCTGGATAACCCCTCTAGAAGACATTTCCGTAGATGATCTTTCACTCAGGATGGTTAGGAAGGTCTGTTCATAGCTCTGACAGCGTGATGATTAGTAGGATGCAACAAGGCTCCCGAGGTGGGCGGCTTCATGATTGCCCAACAGACACCGAAGGCAAGTAGAGTTTTCTCTCTCATGTCAGACCAACGGTGTCGATACTGGGGCTATGAACGAAGATCGCAGGAGGTGTCATCGCCGAACAGACAGCCTTGATCAACGAGCATATTGCATGTATGGATTCGACTGTGTATAAATACGGAGATATATTCTGGATTCTGGAGGTTGAAGGAATTACACACCACCCATCGAACAGCTTCAAGAATAGACACATATCTACACATAGAAGACTTCTTTACGCAACACCACTCTCATCACAATGCGCTTCAACCTGGTTTCCACGATCGCCGTCCTGGCTGCTGTCGCGGTCGCAGCCCCTTCAGGCGGTTCGTACAAGCAGAAACGCACCGACGGCGTCAGTAGCCCACCCTCATAATGGTGCTAATACAAAGAATAGATGGCTAATGGGGGTTGTGTCTGTAGACGTGCAACGGCACATCCTGCCGAGTCGGGTTCGAGAACTATGAATGCAACCTGGGATCGGTCAGTCCGTGAAGGCCCCCTTCCCCGTTCTCACCCTATTCCGGACCATAAAAACGAACTGACAAATCTCCGGACAACAGTGCGTCGGCGAGGGTGGCGGTGACGGAACCTTCTGCACGGTCCTCGATCTGCAGGACGGTACCAGAAGGACCTACTGCCCTGTTGGGTGCCCAGACCCGGGGCTCTGCTAGAGAACTGCTTGGCGGCTTGATAGTCGATATGTGTGGTTAATGACAGCTCGTAGAGCGAGCATTCCATCGCAGGAGGCTTCTCATAAATGGGTTTCGGTGAGAAAGAGAGTTTGTATGAGACACTGCAGCAGGATTCCTTCTGCGCCCTTCGTTGCATAGTACGTACTATAGAATATCATAAGGAAGCTTCCTATCAGATTCTCCCGTGGTAGTTGAGCGGTATTGTGGCTTAATATGACCCTCTAAACCTATGAATGCCAACTGTCCGAAAACCGTTATGTATATTACTGTCAGGTGCCAAGGTGGGAGCTTCTAGATATAGGGGCTATACAGAGGCTATACAGGGGTGTTAGGTGTATATATAGGGCCCTTTTCCTCCCACATATTGGAAAAAGGCCAGGCGTTACTGGTCTAATATACTGCTACTCACCTGGGAGACTGCTTCTTCTAGCCTTTCACGCTGTTGCTCACCCTTTCTCTGGCAATTACCAGTTGTCGGTATTGTTGGTTCCCGCACTTGGACTGGTTGGCGACTGTATAAACTCTAACCGTGTATAGTTATATACCTATATAATTACATCTTATTTTAAAACCGGGACGTTATTCGTATTTCGTTTAAAATGTATTAAATTATAAGTCGTTTCAAAAATAGAGTTATAAATAATCTGGCTCTAGCCGTACTGTTAGCGTTTATGATCACCACTCAAAAAGCGTAAAGGAACTGAAGGAAAAGGATGGAAAAAAACTTATTATGATCCCAAAGCTTCGCTTTTTATCATGATGCAAAAATATTTCATCATCGTCATCGATATTGTTAAGTTATGAAGGAGTAAATCATCATGATAGTTGCAATCAGAGTGCGATTTTGAGGTTAGTTGGAGTAGTGCGCCATTTATTTTGACTAGTGCCTGACAGTATCAAGAGGGACGTGATGCGAATGTAGTCCTGATGCTCTCAGGAAAATGGGGTCAGTCGTTGCCACCTGTTGCGGTTCCCGAATGGACGGTAAGGGAGAGGATATGGAGGTAAGGACTTATTGCTTGCAAGGTCGTCAAGTGAGACGAGAAGGTAAATTGGCCTTGTGAGTGGATCGCAAGATATAAAAAGCGTCTGCAAAGTCCAAGAGGTACCGGTGATCTACCTACCCAGTAGGCAGTTGCGATCGAGGTGTGTATAACAAGTAGCCTGACAACAGTAAACAGGGCGCCAGTCTGCTTGTCACATTACAACAACATGTTTGCCATCCAAAGGGGGTATATCTCACCCCGAATTCACGTTCATCTGCATTCGAATATGACAAGAAGCTACACCTCTGGATTCAGGGGTAGTCGGCTATTCTGAATACCCAGCATACAGGAGAAAGCGCCCACTCGCACTCTATTCTCACGCCCATTCGCATTTGGTGACGCGACGTCCCGAAGCAGAAGCCCTCACTTATCAGTTCTCATTCAGATCCATCTGGCTAGCTGTCCATTAGGTATGTTATTCTCCGTATGTTCTTCCCCTCAGGGCGTTGAAGCCATGTTCTAGTTCTAATGTCTTCATGTAACGAGCTCAAACCGTGTCAGTATGGCTCTCTGTAGTAGTGGCCGTAACGGGGGAAGACCCTTTGCGAGGTATCGACTGTTCCCTGGCCCCCAGATCATGCTATATTTGGGACATGCTCGCCTTTCCTGACCCTCTCGCAGAGGCCCTTCAGGACTTCGGCCCCTTTACGGTAATCGGCCAGCTCCAGATAAATCATGCCGCTAATCCTCCAATACCAGTGGCCTCTGTAGAGAATCGTCTGATAGTACATCCCACTCTCGCTGACGCCCGTTCTCTTGAGCCAGTTCGTGACCTCCTCCGGGCATGGCGTGCTGTCAAGATCAATCGGTAGCCTCACGTTGGAGAAATTGCAGTTCCGTAGGCAGGACCCCGGACGGTCCATGATTTCTGTGCCGAGGATCTCGGCCGTTATGGCTCCGGCGCGTTGTGCGATGGAGGTACTGTATTCTTGGATAGCCGCCTCGCCGCCGCAGACTTCGTTGCGGAATTTCAGAGCGGCTAGATGACAAATTAGCAGGCGTGAACAAAGCTTCTTTTAGAGGCGGGTTGCCGAGGGACGTGTATTCGGAAGGGAGATAGCCGGGTGAGTCGGTCACCTTTTACACAAAGCCAGTTCGTAAGGTCGCTCGTGCCTGAAAGCCATCAGCATCTCGTGAAAGACATAACAGGCTGCAGGGTCCCAGTTCGCGGTAATCGCGGGAATCTCACCTGTAAACTCAAACGTGTCGACGAATGTGCCCTGCGGCTTTCCAGTCTGAGGATCGAGCGGCTTATACCCAAAGCTCGTGGGCAAACTCGTCCTGATAAGGTGGTGATTCCTCCTCGGCACGTAAAACGCCGCACACCCGCGGGGGACGAACAACCACTTGTGCAGGTTCGTAACGAAGAAGTCCGGCTGCAGCTTGCTCAAGTCGATATCGATGTGGCCGATGCCGTGCGCGCCGTCGACAATGACAAGAGCGCCCTCGGCCTGCAGGGTCGGCACGAGGCGCTCGAACGGCATACGCACGCCGGGGAGGCTGACGATGGTATCAATGATGGCGACCCTGACGCGCTTCCCCTCCTGGGCATTGATCCTCCGCGTGGCGTCCACCATTGCCTGGACGATCGCGTCGTCTGAGAGCGGGAGCGCGAGTTCGAGGGTCTCGACCTGGACGCCGTGGTACTCGTTGAGCCACCTGAGGCCGAGGGCCACGGCGGGGTAGACGACCTCGTAGCAGAGCACCACGTCGCCGGCGTCCCAGCGCAGGTTCTTGAGCACCGTGTCGGTGCCCATGCTGGCGTTGGGCACGAAGACGAGCTCGTCCGCAGAGCAGCGCAGCAGCGAGGCGGTGAGGCCGCGCTGCTCCTCTATACGCGCCGATAAGCTCAGAGCGATGAACGGGTCCGGCGCCGCCTCGACCTCGGTCCGCAGCGCCAGCTGCTCCGCGCGCACGGACACCGGGTGCGTCCCGTAGCTGCCGTGGTTGAGCGGCGTGTAGGTCGGCGCGAATGCGAAGTGCGCGTGGCGCATCGGGGCCCCGAAGGGGACCTGCGGGGTTGTCATTCCGGTGGATAAAGTATATGTAGGATTAACTGGTCCGCGGCCCAACCAGTGCTACGGTAATTTGTATAATGGAAATAATCCATGCCTTGTTATTATAAGGGGGTGGCTAGAAGATATACTTCTTCATTACCTGGCGGAATACGTCCTCGACCCGATATCGCTTAACTTAATCGCGGAGGACGTAAAATGATTGCGTATTGAAAATTTGGCAGCCGTATTTCGCGCCTTTCGCATGACACTAACACGATTGTAGTTCATGATCCGTCTACTTAGTAATTTACCTATCTGGGAAGGTAAGTACGGTCTGTAATGGTACTAATAGAACCGAGAGAGTGCCAGCATATATGAATTAACTAGAGCTAGGTCGGCAAAGCTCAATATTCGATGCTGCTGTACGCCTAAGCTCCAAGGCTGCATACCAATAAGGTGCAGCGAATGAGCACCACCACCTAGTCACCTAACTACCCATGTCATAAACCACCATAGTTCATAACGATTACCCTTGTTTTAGGCGTTATAACTTGATTTGGAGAATCACGCGTAATATGCTGTATTTACCGACGGGTGCTTCCGTTATCTTGATAGCCTA
Source organism: Monosporascus sp. mg162 (assembly GCA_004155945.1). Classification (NCBI taxonomy): domain Eukaryota; kingdom Fungi; phylum Ascomycota; class Sordariomycetes; order Xylariales; genus Monosporascus; species Monosporascus sp. mg162. Next base: position 29,402 of record QJNY01000200.1, read on the forward strand.
GTTACTGTTCGCAATATACCGGTAGATTATGATGGACTGGTCAAGACCACTATAATTAGAGGATTAGGGGTCCAGCTAACGCTCTCCATAGCTTTCCATGCTCTTAACACCCCGCACCCATGTCTTAAGATTAACGAAGAGTTGCATACTGCAGGATACGTGTCGCAGCTACTGCTCGGGTCCACCTTAAGAAGTATCCATCACCCCCGTGTAGGCCCTTCCGAAGAAGACCTTGCTGGCTCACAGACCGGGGCTGTAACCGAAGGAGAGCTTGTTCTCTCCCGCATCTACCCCTAGCTGTACCCTGATTACGGCATGTGGCGCGATAGTCACTGCTCCCCCGACCTTATCCATCGGTTCCTGAGCCAGTAAAAAGCCACCCCGATGGCCCATAAGAAGATAAGGATGACGGCAAGAGCCGGCGCGAATATGGCGCCCCTGATGACGACGAAGCCGCTCACCAGCGCAAACACTACCGGGATCAGAAGCAGAGGCTTATAAGGCCTCTGCAGATGGGGCTCGCGAAATCGCAGGACGATCGCGCCTAGAACCGTGAGGAAGAAGAACGAGTATTCGCCCAACCCGTTAAACGTAAGCAAGGCGCGAAAGCTCCCGAAAAGAATGTAAAACATCGACAGGATCGTGGATAGTATGAGTGCATTTATGGGGGCGTCGGACTCTGCTGTTCCTGATTCGAGGGCCTGAAAGTCCGAGTCGGCAGCTAGCCGGGGCTCGACCCCGACTCGACCGACGACGGCGAACAGACTCGGGAACCAATTTCTGTTCGCGGCCGCAACCGCCATGCGACCCGCGACGAAGGAGTTGCCAAGTAGAGCTCCTGCCACTACGAGGCAGATGAGGATCGCGGCGAAAATCCCGAACCCCTCACCAAGCAGACGAGTGATCGCCGTCTTCGGTTGAAGCCATGTCAGCCCAACCTCTTTCGGCGCGTGTTATGATGCTTACCACGGCTACACTGTCTGTCGTAGACACGACATCCCACGGGAGTAGGATATAGTACGCTGCATTGGCAGCAATGAACGAGAGCACGATGGTTGGCACTGCGGTGTTGATCGCTAGTGGGAGTTGCCGAGCCGGCGCAGAAAGTTCAGCAGATATGTAGACCGCCTAGCGTGAAATTAGTTATTACTCAAGGACCGAGTACCTAAACAGAAACGTCAACTCACCTTATCCCAGCCTGAGTACGCCCACAAAGCCCCGTATAAGGCAGCAGAGTAGTAGCCGAGCATCTCCCAATCGCTCAAGCCCTTCCACTCTGGCTTGCTGCCGAACCAAGACTTATTGAACCAGTCCCTGCCCCCGATATCACTATCGGGGTTTGAGGTTTGGATAATGATGACCACCACGCCAGCTAAGACGATAGCGGCTATGCTGACAAACTTGGTCACGACGAAAAAGTTGTTCAGCCGGGTACTTGCCTTGGTGCTGATAGAGTTCGCTACACTGATGACAACTAGGATCACTATGGACAAGAACTTATGGCCAATACTGTCGGCCTGGTCAGTTTTACCTGCCGCGGAATAGATGCTCTCGACGAAGACGATGCTAAGGATGGCAAGCGTGGCGGGCATCACGGCAACGATCCACGTCCAGGCGGCCAGAAAGCCAAACACATCGCCGAATATGTACTGCAGGTACGGCTGCACGCCGCCTAGTCGCAATTGTCAGCTCCTGGCCCAATTTGGCGTTCATAGAAACAGAGGTCGGCTCACCTTCTCCCGGGATGGCGGTTCCCAGCTCGACCATAGTGCTAGCCCCGGTCCATGCCAAAAGGCCACCGACTAACCAGACGATCAGTGCGGCGCCCGGAGACGGCACGTTGGTGTCTATGGATCCCGGGGAAGTGAAGACGCCGCTACCCACGACGATGCTCACGACGATGGCGAAGGCGTCCAAAGCGCCTAAGTTCCGCTTAAACGTCCCTAGGTTACGAGCAGGGTAGGCTGGACTTTGAACCGGTTGTCTGGCCTCATCGACTCTCTCGGGAGCCAGCAAGGGCCTTGTGGCCCCATCTTCGGAGTTCTTTCGCGACGCCATCTTCGCCTCAATTGTTGTCTATCTGGTTAACATCGAGGACAAGTCTTTCAATGTTATGATCACGCCATCGGTTCTGAAGGTTACCTTGCAACTGGGTCGGTCAGCCACCGACACAAAGCCACTGTGGCTGCGTGAGCTTGAGCCTTCTCGCAGTGCAGCAAAAGCAACACATGCCAAAAAGGGCTATTGGCTGAGTGATGATCCCTTTTCTCGGAGTTCGACTTTCCGCTTTCACACTACGACGCAGAAATATGTTCAATTCGGTACCTAGAAATAGTTAGCGGGTAAGGTTAGACGATGCCAAACTTCAAATCGACGTCTGCTATATCTAGACACGAACAAGGATTAGCGCGTCTCCGATGAGCGGTATCATAGCCATTCGTCTTGAAAGACGGAGTATTGGATACCACTAGCCAGCTCTAACAGATATGCCAGTACAGTGGTTGAGCTATGATCCGGGGGAACCAGTCTCATCCAGTCTGCTGTCTAGGTAATGCAATGTGTTAAAATAACAACGGGTATCGTGAATCTCGAGGCTTATTTCAGAAAGCTCAAGGGAGTACCATTAAAGCAGACAAAAGCGTACCTAGAGCTTAGAAAAGTGATCGAAAGGGGAGAATGCGGATCGGCGCGAGCCAGATCCGCCTAAGGGAGAGAGATCCGCAGGGATGCAAAGTGCGGGGGGGATGAGCTAGCCGGGGAGTTGGGCCCAAGCCAATTCCCCACTTGGACGGGCCTAAAGGGAACAATGGGAACCATGTCAGCCAGCCCCCCTGTCAACCCCCTGTATTCTCGAAGTTTCCAGGTGGCCCCAAAAAGTCGGGCAAAGGCGGTTCTCATCGCCTGACAAATCCGCCTGCCAGCGATGACGCTGTTGTTGTCGCAAACTTCGGTTGTGGTAAATTATGATTTAATACGCTCTCTGTTCTTCACATGTAAAATCAAGATTTTAATCCACTTTACCTCCATTCTCAATTCCCACTAGCCTTGTTCCTCGATTCACTTCGAGGTAGATCTACCTTGACCATCTCGTCTAGTCCATTATATATATATAAGGCTTTCTTGTCCAACGTCACAACTGGCCTTTTCTTTTGTGTTGCCAGTGCTGCGCTGCGCCACACGACAGACGCTGAGGCGACATAAAGGATCGCATAACTTGAGTTGAGCGCAGCGTATTCTTCATCTCCATCACTTGTGGTCACGGTCTCTACAGAATCGTAGCCAACGTCACTTATCATCGCTGCCGTTGTTAAGCTGATCTAGTCCGATCGCACTGGCCGCAGTCTCCCGCAACAATGGCACGAGATCCAGCCAGATCGGCTCTGCTCAAGGAGGAGGGAAACAGTCACTTCAAAAAGGAGGACTATATTGGCGCCGAGAGCCTCTACTCTAAAGCGTACGTGTCTGTGCCTTGTGGTGGTGGACCTGAGAATAGCCCTGGAGTGACGGCTATCGCTTGGTGCACCGGAATACACCTGGGCGTCTTTTAGGCTGACTTCCTTTTCACGGTCGCATATAGCATTATCGCCGATGACACGAATCCAGCCTTATACACAAACCGCGCCATGGCCCGGTTAAGGCTTGAGATGTGGGACTCGGCCATCTCCGACTGCATGAACTGTCTTAAGCTCTCGGCCGACAAGAACATGAAAGCGTACTACATCCTGTCGCAAGCCCAAGTCCAATTGGGCGACTACGAGGCCGCCCTCGAGAGCGCCCTCAACGCCCACAGGCTCTGCGCCGAGACCAACGACAGGTCGCTGCCCAACGTCACGGCCCAGGTGCTGCTCTGCAAGCAGAAGCGGTGGGAAGAGAGGGAGAAGCGGCGCATACGTGAGGGCCAGGAGCTCGAGCGGGAGACCATCGCTCTGATGGAGCGCGAGAGGGACGAGGTCCTCAAGTCCTGCGAGACGGACATCGACCGGAAAGTCGTCCAGGAGGAGTGGGAGCAGAAGATCGAGCAGCTCAGGGCCACCTTCGAGAGGGCGAGGCCCGAGTCGGAGAAGAAGCGGACGGTGCCCGACTGGGCCGTCGATGACATAAGCTTCTGCATCATGGTCGATCCGGTTATTGTAAGCGTTCCCCTTGGGCTGAAACAGCACCTATCAAGACTTGGCGACTAACAACGAACGCAGACCCCGACGGGCAAGTCGTACGAGAGAGCTTCCATTATGGAACACCTGCGAAGACACCCAACCGACCCCCTTACTAGGGAGCCTCTGAGAGTCTGCGATCTCCGGCCGAACCTCGATCTGAAGCAGGCTTGCGAGGAGTTCCTAGAACAGAATGGCTGGGCCGTGGACTGGTGAACGCATTGCGGTATACCACCGATTCCCCCATCAGAGGGTTGTAGTCACACGAATGGCCATGAAGGGATGTACGGTGTTTGGCGGTAGTAATTTTGCCATTGGTTTACGGAATCTTCTTTTTTTTTTGAATTCACGTACGGGGGACTCTGGCTTTTTTAAGCAAGCTCTGCATGGAAGGGCGTTGAGGAATGTTGTTGATTAGGATACCTTCTTTGTTTTATTGACTGAAGGATGATCTGTAGGATACATCGGAGACGCTTGAGGAAATACGTAGCGTCATTAATAAAATATCCCTTTCACCGAGATGGAGAAAGATGCCATAAGCAAGAATACCATACATAATGTGCATGCATTATCATTTAAGCCAAATACAATTTGAGTGATCAACTGCGACTTGCCTTGAATTACCTACCCTAAGTGTGCCTTTCCTAGTACTACATTGGTACAAAACACGAAACAAGAAGCTTATTTCTTCCGAGTACTCCATGCATCAAAAGTGTACAATGAAAATCTTACCATATTCTCGGAGGGAAAAGGGGAAGGGGCAAAAGGAGGGAACCTTACCTTACTTACCCAGTCATCACGACATCCTCACCATCAATCTCGATGGCCGACTCCTGGTCACTATCGATATCGCCGTAGGGTGGGCGGGCGGCGCGGACCCCGAACTGCTGCCAGGCGCCGTCGATAGGCCCGTTGTCACCCTCGCCGGCGAGGACAAAGCCGTGGCAGGCGAGGCAGGCCCAGGCGAGGCGCTGGCCGTAGCCACCCTCCTCGCCCTCGAAGCCGTAGGCGTCGACACCCGCGTTGACGCGGCAGAGCGGGCACACCATCTTGCCGTGGAACTCCTTGACGTACTCGCGGATGCGGTCGGCCTCGGCGCGCATGTCGATGACGTGCTGCGTGCGGTGCGGCGTGCAGATGCGGGTGCCGAAGAGCTTCTTGCCGCAGCTGCAGCCCGTGATGGGCAGCGGGGGGCCGCAGAATCCGCCCAACGTCACCGTGGCCACGTTTTCACCCTCGATGTTGCCGCTGTTGCCGTGGTTGACGTTGTCGAGGAGGTTGAGGTCCGTGCTCCGGCGCGACCGGACCGTGGGATCGATACCGCCGGCGCCCGGCTCGAAGCCCCACACGCGGAACCCCATGCGGCCGTAGGTTTGCGGCTGGGCGGCCTTCGGCAGGCACGTGTGACACACGTAGGCGCGCATCGATTGGATGGCGTCGCCGACCGCCCACTCGTTCCAGAGGCGGTCCTTGGAATCGTTGTTGCAGTCATCGCAGATGGGCACCGCGCCGTTGTGCCACTTCGAGGCGCAGCGGTCTATGGTGAACCTACCGCATTTCGCGCCGTCCCTCCACTCATCGCACCCCTGGCTCATACCCGGGAGCTCCTCGAGCGGACCCTGCCGCACGAAAGCGATATCCGCGAGACACGGTTCGGGGAGCGGGTTCGGGTGCTGGGGCAGTCGCCTCACGCGCGCCATGTCGATCCGCTCGGGGTGCCCCGCGGGATACACGTTAGAGTTGTCGAAGACGCTGTTCTCGGCGACCCGCATCGAATTGCCGAAGTCGAAGATCGGGACCATAGGGCCCGGGGAGAAGGGCCGGGAAACCGGCGGGAACGCCGTGGTAAGCCGGATCGGGCGCCCGCCCGGGTTGAGGACCTCCAGGGAGTCGTGGTTGATGTGAGGCGGGGACCGGATCGCCAGCTGCTCGAGGTTGTTGAGCGGATGGTTCTCCACATTCGCCCGCCTCTGGGCCAGGAAGCGCCGGATCACGTCGACGCCGGTAGACTGGTGCGACGGGACTTCCTGCGCGATATCGTTTCGTAGTTGATAGTAAATCTCATCGAGCGGGAATCCTTGCGCGGCATGTGACAGATCCCGCGCGAGTCGCAGGGCTTCGCGGTAGCCGGCTAATTCGGCGCGGGCAGGATAGTTGTTCCGGAACTCGGCATATTCCTGAGCTTGCGTGAGCTGAGCAACGACGGCCTGGTAGGGCGAAAGCGGCTGCTCAGGCGCTGCCGGTTCTGCGTTACCGTTCTGAGCAGGTCCGGGAGCACTGCCGTTTAAACCAGCTCCCGGAGTGACAGGGAGAGCTTCCTCGCTGCCCGGCGTAGAAACGATTGGAGTTCCGAGCTCCATAGCTGGACGGCCGGGGAAAGGAGTGGAGAAGGGCCCGGAAGCTTGAGGAGCCTGGGCCTGCTGAGGAGCCTGGGCTTGCTGGGGGGCCTGGGGCTGCTGGGGAGCCTGCGGCTTCTGAGGAGCCTGCGGTTGCTGAGGAGGGGGGGGGCCAAGATTATTGATAACGTTTTGAAGCTGCGCAGGAGGAGCGTTGAGGAGTTGGAGCGCCGGCCGCAGATTCCTAAACTCTGGCCGGACACCGAGATCGACCAGCATTTCGGGCCTCGTTCGGAGGACTTGCTCCAAGTACTGGAGATGCAGGTCGGCGGGCTGCTCGTAGGGGACGTCTAGGGCGGCCCCGTTCGGGTCCTGATTCTCTACGAACTGGGACAAGGTGCCGCCCTGGCCGTAGCTGGCTGCGACAGAGGAGTAATAAGTGGGCAGGGAGTCACCGCTAACGCCGCGCCGAAACCCGCCATGGGATTTCACTCTGGTGCATTGGTCCCCAGACTGAACACAACTATCACAAGGGGTCTTGCGATCGCACTTCCGCCGGTTGGCGGTACACGTCACACAGCCTGTACCGATCGAGGCGCCCACCAACGATCTGTTCGGGTGCGGCGGAATGGGCTCGTGGCCGATGCCGTTGGGGTCATCGCCGACCATGAGGCTGCAGACGGCCCCCCATCTGACACAGAGGGTGCAGCCGTGGGCGCCCTCGCGGTCCTCTCCGCCATGATTGACGTCACATGGCCTCTTTTGGCCAGTCCTGTTACAGCAGAGCATACAATGAGTTCCCCTTTTGAACCCCTGGAGCTGGTGGTTCGGTTCGAGGGAACCCCGGACGGCGTACCTTCGTCGCGGGTCAATGCGCGTCACAGGGCCCGGGCGGGGGCCGAAGTCGTTGGGGTCAATGGGCAGCAGATCGTTATTGACGGGAGGGGGCACGTTGTTCTTAGCCATGTTGAGCGGTGTCACGGGGTAGACAGGAGCAGGAGGCGGCAGTGTAACGGGTTCCGGGCTTCGACTTCGCCTACCACCGCGTTCGGACTCATCCCGGTCCCTGTAGCGAGAGATTCTATCACGAGCAATGGGGCTGGCACTGCGTCCGCGCGGTTGTCCCTGCCAGTTCGATATTGGAGCCGCTGTCCTCTCGGCCATGTGCGGAGGCCGACGTTGCGGCAGGTGTTGGGTGGTCATTAAGTGGGTGTGGCCCCTGCGAGCGAGCTGGTCCGGAACAACGCCATTGTGCATGCACATTGTATTTTCCTCTCGGCATTGGTAGCACGGGGAGTGATAGTCGTTGCCTGCCATTCGCCACGAGCAGTTCTTCAGCTCCCTATTGACACACTGATCGCAGCACAGCGGAGGGAGGAGACCGTCTGGCCGATTGACCAGGTACCGCCGACCCCAGCGGCAACGCTGATCGTGGATGCGACAAGTAGTACATCCGCGATTACGGTCCGCGTCGGCGTCGCAGGAATCATGCTCTCTCTCGTCACACAGATTGCATCGATCTCTGTTTTTCTTCATTGCGGTAGCCTTGCCCTTTCCTTTCCCGGGCGGAGTCGCCTCGCCGTTGTCACCTTCCTCGGGGGGTTCGTCCACATAGCATGCCCAATTATTGTCGACGCACCTCTGGCACTGGTCAGGCGCGCCTGCTGCGGGCATGCAGGAGCCGTTATCTACCCGACAATTTTTGCATCGGGGCTCTGGTGGCTGCACATCACAGCCCTCCACGTTGAGGGTGAGGCACATCGCACATACATTCGAGCTTCGAGGCGTCATGATGCACTGTATACCTCTTTCACGACAGTACGTGCAGCTATTAGCCACTGCGACATCTCGATACCCGAGGGCTGCGTTGCCTCTCCGGCTTTGTTGCAGGTTAGCGAAGGTGTTTCCGGAAGAGGATGGGCCCGCGGCTGCGGAAGAGCTCGCACCAGCCTGGGCAGAAGAAGCTGCGTCACCGAACATCCGGGCGTCGGCGGCAAGTAGGACGGGATCAATCAACATACCGTATTCATCCGCTGCCGGATATGCCTGATTCGGGACTTCGGGCTGAGGCGTCATCTCTCTCGGATCTTTCGCCTTCTTGCAGCGGAGGCTATGCTGTATGCAAACGTCACACTGGTTGTTGTCGAGAGTGAAAACGCACCCAGTGCCGGCGATAAGGCAGTTCTCGCACCAGCCATTGGTGAAGGCCCGCTCCCTCCAGAAGTCCCTGATCCACGCCGGCAGATCGACCTGCCGGCGCTCGGCTGGAGCTGACTCGCCGAAGAAATAGTCATACGTTGCCTGTGGGCTGTAAAGAGGCATCCGCGGTATGTACTGCTCCATCAAGGAGCCGTCCGGGTTTCGGAGAGCGCTATTTCCGGGAATCGCTGACATGTTGGAATGTCTTACGGCGGTATGGAGGAACTGTATGTTCGGTCTCTATATTTTTATGGTTCTCAGGTATGTTACTCACGATTTTGTCGAGTTTAAATTACCAGGACGTTGTTGGATATCGTGGTAGAAGGAAAGAGAGCTCCTGTCAGCATCTAACAGGACACTTAAACATCCGTCGAATACGGGAGCGGATAGCGACTCCCAGGCTCGAGACAAAGACTTCTGTAGAGTTACAGGTGAACGCCGCAATGTTATTGCTTGTTCAGTCACCGCTGGTCATGATACTTGAACAATGTGAACGTTTCCTCTAGTTCGACAAAGGGCTCACTCGAGACGTTCTTATTCTCCTCGCACTACAATCAAGTGTTCCAGCCAAGGACGATCCCTAATTCTGTCAGCCGCACTGTTCCTTGGAAAGTGGTGTGGATGTGGGTTATTAGACTTACAGACCTTTTGTATACCCGTTGACGGTGGTGTGTTCCAAGACATATTGTAGCCGAAGTTTAAGTCCTCTTGGGAAAGGGGGCCCGGATCTTAGACGTGTAGGTAGAAAGAACACCAGATAATGTCTCACCGATGGGCGATGCCGATTTCACAAGTCAAATACACTTAAGATTTATCGTAAAAATGCTAGGAGAGCGCCGATGTAGCGGCAGAGCGTCTGAAGATGGGGAGTTCTTATAACCCTGCGAACCACACTGCTTCTAGGACTGGAGTAAAAGAAAATAAAATGAGAGAACAGGTCGAAAACATTACAAGTATATGAAAATGGCCAGCTGAAAAGTCAATGATGGTCCAGATTGGCCCGCCTGCCCCCCTAGTCACCAGGATCCATCGGAACATTCCGGTGGCTCCAAACAGGATCCGCGGAAAGAAGGCCGCCTGGACAGTGTTTTCTTCGTGGGTCTCCTTTGAGAGTGTCTCCTCACTCTGCCTTCCGTATATCTCCCTTTCCAGTTGCTCGTGATCGTCCGATCATGAATAAGAGGGTATCTGACACGCGAGCCGTATGTAACAAGCTTTACTCGTTCCATCCGGGAGATTTCGCCTTCAAACCGTAATCCTTCTCGGTGAATTTGGTACCCGAAACCAAACGGCACAATCCGAAACCCCTACACCAAATTCCCCGTGCGTTATATCCGTGGCCGATACGCTGTTTCCTCCCAGGGACCGAGACGAGCGACTATAGAATGACACACTTAGAGCAGCAGCCGGCGTCCGCCTCACCGTCTTCGACGTTCATTTTGTTCGGCGGCGCGGAACCACCGTTGGCCCCGTCCCCTGGTGAATAGCCCTGCGGCTCTCTGTTGTATCGTCGAATCTCCCTGACGATGTCGTAGAAGGCCTTATCGACATTAATCCGGGACTTGGCCGACGTCTCGATGAATTTGCAACCAAAAGTCTTGGCAAGGGCCTCACCCTCTGTCATAACCCATTAGAATCGGGTCACCATGGCCCTTCCCTCGTGTCTGTGAATCTAATACGTACCACTTCTTGGAACCTCCCGCTCGCTTTCAAGATCGCACTTGTTGCCTACAACGACCATAGGGAAATAGTCCTTGTCCTTTACCCTTAAAATCTGTTGTTGGAAGGTCGTGATCTCCTCGAAGCTTTGTCGCGACGTGATCGAGTAGACTAGGAGGAAACCTTCGCCAGTCCGCATGTACTGTTCTCGCATAGCCGAGTACTCCTCCTGACCAGCCGTGTCGAGAACGTCGAGTAGGGCGACTTCATCATCGATCATGCACTGCTTGCGGTACGAATCTGCAAAATAACGAATGGTAAGTCATACAAAAGCATACATCTCAAACGAAGACCAAATGCCATGTCCCAAATGTGGATGGGATGGCTGCAGGTAATCGGACGTACCTTCGATCGTAGGATCGTACTCGTCGACGAAATGGCTTTGGATTAATTGGATGGTCAAGCAGGATTTACCGACACCTCCACCGCCGACGACGACCAATTTGTATTCTCTCAGAAACTGTCGGCATGATATGTGAGCAACAACATACGACGACTAAAGAGGTATAGACCATAGGCCTCGTATTCAACGTGCCTTAAAAAAAAGGTGCACGACTTACTTTTGATGCCATTGTGAATATAGTCGTCAACACTTAGTGTAACGACGACCAGGTGAAATGTACGATTAAGATGCGTGGACAAAGCAGACGTAGGAGGATCGGTGAGATGCAGCGACAAAAAAGACGCTAGGAAATGGCGCGACAACGAAGGGCTCGAGAAGAAAGAACGTCGCGTCGTAAGACTATACTAATCGTGATAGATAGCCAAGGTAGGGCTATGCTGATCAGGGCGATGTTGTATTTATGTTTGCACCAATTAATCAATTGCCACGAACGAGAAGGGTTGAATAAAGAGAAGGAGCAGAACTTTGATTTTAGCAAACCCCCTGGAACGATTATAGGATGGCGGATAAGCCCCAGGAATTGAGCTGCTAGTATTATTGGAATTGTGGGGAGCTATTGCGATCTCCTGGGAGGACCTGAGAGGTTCCGGGTTATCTGCTCTTTTTGTCTGTTAACTAGGTACAGTTAAGTAGCGCTAGGAAGTCGAGATTCGGGCTGATTACCTACTAGGTAGTCCTGACTAGCACTGCCAATGCTTTGCTGGATAGGATTATTTGAGGGAACATAGTGTGGTGTATGAAAGGGTACTGTATTGGTTTCCGGCTTTTAGTGTAGTCTGTATCTCGGGCTGAGCCGTAGTACCTGAAATTGGTAATTTAGTACATATTGGATGTCCACAGCTTCGAGTTGATAAGACCCGACTGACTCTCTCAACTACGCGTATATCATTGGACAGACGATCACGGGTTAGGAATTGAACACGAACCCTAACACACAACGGAAGAGGAATATGGCCTAGAAGATGTAGTGGCTGATAAGTGGTGCGAGTACTTCGCGGTGGGCTCTGGTTGAACCAAATTGGCAGCGTGTATGTAGGATAGATAGAACGATAGATCATCGGATGCCTTTCGTACCTACGTAGCTCTACTTGAGGTAGCCGTTAGTCCCTAGTTCGGTAGAGTCATGCCCAGTCCAATCCAGTCCGGCTCAGGTCAGGTTTCCTTTCGGTTTTATTCGGCTATACTCAGTAGATTAGGCGAGTGCATACAAAGAAGAGATGTAGGTGGTTGGTAGGGTATCGGTGAGCGAGTGAATGGCCAACTAGTAATGATATTGTGGATGAGTGCTCTGTAATAACTTACAGTCTTCTTCCCTTTCAGGTACCGGTCTGGACGGAATTTAATGGCCAGGTGTGCGATAGCGGCGGTGGTACTGATATGTTCAGTGGTGGTGGAGAATGTGGCATAGAGTATGGCTGGCTTGGTGGGTGATCAGTCTTCCCTCGGCTGAACAAAACCTCAAAGCGGAAACGGCAACATTGGGGGGATGGTAACTGCATGAACTTGATTCTGAATTCGACTTGATTCACGCAACTTCATGTTAGGATCAACAAAGAAAATGGTTACGAGCGCTATCATCTATATGTCCCAAGACATGTACGGCACAAGACTTATATACTAAATACCTATCTAGGTACCTTCTTATTAACGTTAGCAAAAACCCGTGTGCAACGTGGAGGCGCGGAAATACTGAACATATGCACATGTGGTGTGGCGTTTGTATTATTATCCCACACTGTATTAGGAAGTATTCCCCCTCGGCACATAATGCATACATGGATTCGTAGGATCTCCGCTATCTTCACACCTTGCAAGCACGTGTTTATCGGTTCCTTATAATTTACCTGCCTAGGCGCCCAAAACTACTCGACTCATTTCCAATATTGTGTGTCGATATGTATATGGGCAAAGCAGGAGCCCCAGTAAGGAAGTCGGGCGGCACCAACCGTTATGTGCATCACTGTGGCTGAACAGACTGGCCACAGTACACGCTGAGTCCCAAGGGTTACATCTGTTATAAGTACATCTAAGTGCCTACCCAGGCCGGAAGGTACCTGGGTAAAATGTGGGTATAAGTATCTATCTGCGTACCGAGAGTCCACTGATGGTAGATGGGCGTACTTCACTTCCATACCGCAGGTCGTGCTGCTCTTCGTCCTTTAATGCATTATTTTGATTTATCCTCTTTTCTACTATTGCACCCAGAGCAGGGCTGCCTATAAAAGGAGCAACATGTTGTTATTCCCAGCTGCGGAGGAAGTATAGGTATATATGTAGGTAGAGATACCCCTACCTATCACTAAGCCCCCTAACGAACGAACTGCAGCTATCTCTGCAGCCTCTCGCTACTTGATCCAATGATAAACTCGAACTGCCTGCATCTTCTCTCTGCCTGCTGACATTCCTGTCCACCTTGTCTTTTTCTGGATTAAAGCGAGAACGGCTTTCAGTTCACCAAGGCGATTGCCTACAAGGCAATTAGTCGACACTTCAAAAAGAACTTCTATGTAAGGCTATAGGCCGGCCTAGTCCCTACTGCACAACGTACACTTGACCCTCATGACGCCGTCTGCCCATATGTATAAGCTGCCTAGCTACGTGCAGGTACCTAACCTGCATGTGATCCTGGTTGGCCATACTCAAGACCATACTATGTGGGCGGATTCCCACTTCTCCAGCCTTGTCCTCAACCATCTCCACGGCAGCGGCGACAGACCCCAGATTTGCCGCTTAGGTTCCTCGCATGCGGATCCTCTTTCGAGGACTATGCTGCAGATGGATTCATACACGTCTTATAGTCTCGAGACTATCCCATACAACACGGCTTGACCGACCGAGGAGCATCTGACAGGATTCTCGGCCGCCAGCTACGGACAAGAGTTGGTAAATCAGGAGGTTCGGCGGCTAGCTGAACAGCTTCCGTAACCTTGGTAGCTGTGCCACTCTGGACCATGAGTGACGTCGTGCTTACTGTACTGACATCAGCCTCGTGTAACCGCAACACGATTCAGCGCGATTCTGTTTCCGCCTAGAACCTTCCCATTCGCTTCGCGTCGAGACATATGTGGCTTATACGGTGCAGTGCTCGCTCGCTGACACCATGGAATCCCGAGCATGGACACGAGACATCGAACTTCTATTGTCCCGAACGCATACCATAGGCCAACGAACCGGCATTTGCGTAATGGCTTGCAAAGACCATGTCAGACACAAACAAGCTTAAACAGACTTCGTCCGGAGCTGGTAGCCGCGTCAAGTTAGGCAATATGCAGCAAGCCACAGTAACCTCGCAGGGGCGCCCGAATTTACCTGACGGCTGTCTTGGTATGCAGATCTTCGAGCCTATTTCGCGGTTTTCCCAACATGAGTAAATAGCGCAGCTTTACGCCTCTCCATGCGGCCAAGCATTTGTGGGGGGGTGCCGTTTCAGAACAGAATACCCTGCTGGGAGGATGCTATAAGAGCAATATTAATGCTTGTCTTCCACAGCAAATGAACGACTGTGGCTCGAGCCACGTTCCTCCGGTAGACGTTGCACCGTTACTCCGCACTTAGGGGTAGATCGTCCCTAGGTTCTGAATCCTGATGGCTTGAACAGCCTCCTCGCCTCGAGACTGACTTAGACTGATAGTAGATACAACACCTGTATCCTGTCATGGTAACTAATCATCCAGCCACATCTTCGGGGACATAGCACCTGCTTGATACGACTAAGCAATGAGGAAGTATCATACCCGCGTTGCTGTGCAGTGTTCTTCACCATGCGTTTCTGCAATAGCGGTCTGCAGAATTCCAAATTGGCTATCCCAGGGATCGAGCTTGGGGTAGATATCACCGACCAGTCACCCAGAGGTCCCGGGATAACATCATAGCCCTTGAGTCCCAATACACGCGACACAAACAAGGGCTTCCAATTAGCTTCTCTTGCCCAGCAGCCCACTGCGCGTATGCTGGCACTAGACCTGTGCTCTATCCCGCATTCGTCCATGTGCGGTTTCTCGAAAATTTCCATCATCTCCATGGCTCCACTGTCTCATTTCCCATACCCAGCACATAACAGATCACGGAGATCACCAGGACAGGGGCCAAGTCTTAACGGCGTACTTAGTCGAAGATAAACTCCGCCGCGTGACGGCACCTCTGTCGAACGGCATGCGAAACGAGATGAGATTATCCTTGGATGAATCTGGGACATCATCCATATACTCGACCCCTTGTTTTTATTAAGTAGGTAGAATTTCGATTTTACGATGTCTTGATATAGATCTTATAACGACGGCCTTCATAGCCGTAAAAGGTAACCTTCGAAAGGCTTTTATTTATATCCGCTATTAGCTTAAAAACGTTTGTGTATATCTCCGTACTATAGGATCAAAAACCTATATCAGAACCTCGGGCCCACTAAATAAGAATGGCCCATCCTAAGAAGAAGAAAAAACAAGGGGTCGAGTGGGTCCTGCGAGCGACGTACGAAGTACCTCCTCTCAGAAACGGACCGAGACACAGCTCTTCGGGCGGGAAATACGGGCCTACGATTGATCAAGGCTTGAATCAACACCAGATTGCACACATTATAGGAGATCTACACGAGTCTACCAATAAGCGAGACTCTGGCCGCAAGGATGCGATTGTGTTCTCATTGTACACGGCCCCGATACGGAACCAGAAGCTGGAATAAACCGGGCAGGCGGGGCGGAGCCGGATGTGGATGTGCGAGTAGCTACTGCTACCGGAATTTCCGAGTGTGTACCACCTTATCCGTTTGACGGTGCGTCGCAGCAGCACCACCGACAGGCTCTCGTCACGAACGGACTTGCCTGCCGTGTCTCATATGTACATTACTTCTCCATTGTTGGTGGTGTTAATTCCTCTGGCTCGTCATCCTCTCCCTCCACGACGACCCGCTTTCCGTTGATCTTCTCGACCACCTCCGGCACTAGGCTCTCCAGGTATGCCAGGTCCCTCCCGACGAGGGTGACGGAGTTTGTCTTCTTGCCCCAGCGCGGGTAGCTACCAACCTTGATACCATAGGGTGCGACCTTAGCGGCCAGCTCGGCGAGGTACCCGGCCACAGCGCTTTCGGCCATGGGCGTCGAGATGATAATCCTGTTGATGCCATTGCCCTCCGGATCCACGAGCCTATCAACGATGAACGGTTTAAGGCCCTCGAGCAGACTCTCGACTTTTTGTTTTCCCCGCGAATGTCAGTTACCTCACTCCTCTAACTACACACAACCTCGCAGTGAAAGTGGACGACTTACACAGCCTCGGGACACCTGGCAGTATGTGGATATTGCCATTGACAACGGATATGGGCACCCAAAGGTCATCCCGAACAAACAGGACCTGTTTCGATAAGTCCCGCGACTCGTCGGTCGGCAGCTCGACCATACGCAGCCGCGCCGTCCTCGCAGGCGACTCGACGTCCCAGCTGAAGTCCGGTTCCGACTTGCGCGGCTTGCTAAGCTTTTTCATCCGCCCGTAGGCCTCCTCGTGCAGCTTCAGCTTGAGGCCGAAGGCCTTGGCGATGGATTGGTAGGTTATGTCATCGTGTCTGTTTCCGATGAGCTCTTCTGCGACAGACAGCTTTTTTTCCCCATAGCCGGATGCTCACGTTGGTCCTATCCCACCGCTGTGCGCCTGTTAGCTGCCTCGATGGCCCGTGAGCGCGCATTGTAGGATTTCACAATACCTTGTCACGACGAAATCGTAACGGTCACTCATCCTCCGCACAGCTTCTATAATCTCTTCCTCGTCATCCTCGATAACTTCGACTCTCTTCAAATTCTGTGGGGCCCGTCAAATTGTGCCTCGACATCTCCAGGGTCATCCATCGTCTTTAGACATACTATGCCAAGAGAGAAACACCACTTGGCCATGTAGGCCGAGTTTGTCTAGCGGACGTATTAGCCGGAGTTGGCATCCATGAATGAGCGGATTAAATCAACGGGTTCGGCCTTTGAATCTCATACATCGGTCGTCTGTAGGTCTGTCAGAAGAGATATACACGACAAGAACGAACCAGTTACTGCACTCGAACCTTTCCGCCCAGCACCTCGTCCCCGATAATGAGACATGCCGCCGTGTTGATGGTCCGCGAGTTGCGCTCATCGGCCGACGCCATGGTCGTCGACGTCAGGCCGCTCGACCTGGACGTAGCAGCGGCGGCGGCAGAGATATGGCCGAAGCCGGTGCGTGGTTTAGATAGATGACGTGCGACTTGCGAGAGCCGCGAGAACATGAAGCAGGGTTGGCGGTTCCTATCTGATCATGTATCCCTGAAGTAAACGCCGAATCTCGCGGCCCCAAAAAACGATTGTTCTGAATAACGAGATTCAGTCACGGGTGAATGGTGCTCAACGAATGGACGGGGCGATGATGCGGTGCAAGCGTTGAGGACTCCACTCCAAGTTGGTGAACTCAGTGGTGGTGGGGGTGTGCCCCGGTCCCACCGGGTGCGATATACGCCGTACACTAGGTACCTAACGCTAATGTTAGTGGGCTGTCGTCATTCCATGGTGGGGTTTATACTTCGACTGCTTGGGTTGATTCACTGATGATACGAGGCATGCGGCACACCAGCTCTTGAAGACTATATATATATATATATATATATACATATAACTATATATAGTTATACATATTTGGCCACGACTCTTATTTTGAGCTTCGAGCATAACACGGGTGAGACATACGCCCTGCTCAACTTATATAACCGGGACAGAGACATCTCTCAGGACAAGATGGTGCGTTTGCCAGAGGCCGACTGAACCCCTCTTCTTGCCTCTACCCAGGTTGCTGGATTAACTGGGTTAAACCGACACCGTTTCTAACCTACGAACAGAGCTCTGAGGCAAGACTCTACACGTTCTCGCAGGAGACCAAGGACCATCTGCGCAAGTTCCGGCTGGGCACGTCGCGCGCCAGCGGTCCGCAAGCCGTCATCTGTATGTACGTCTTTACGTCTTCTTTCGCAACCCTGCACGAACGCGTACCTTTTGGAGATGTTTCTGTTACGACCGACCGACCTACCCGCGATACCGGCGCCGGCATGGGCTGACTCTGCGGTGCTTGCCAAATCACCTGCTACAGATTACATAGATAAGAAAACGCACGAGATCAAGCAAGACGAGGATAAGGTCGTCTACAAGTCGCTCGACGAGGTGGCCGACGACCTGCCCGACAACTCGCCGCGGTATATTCTGCTCAGCTACCCCTTGACGCTCGTACGTGGTCCACCTCCCCCCTTTTCCCTGTTCGCCCTTTCCTCCCGTCTTCCGACGCCGCCTTTATCCTATCTTTTGACACATAAGACGAAGCGAGAGGATGCCGGACACAGGAGTGGGCGGAGTCAAAGGGAGGGTCCTGCTAATTCTGATGGATGTGCAGTCCGACGGTCGACTATCCGTGCCCTACGTTCTGCTGTACTACCTCCCAACGACGTGTAATGCCGAGGCGCGGATGATGTACGCGGGCGCGAAGGAGCTGATGCGGAACACGGCCGAGGTCGGGAAGGTGATCGACCTAGAGAGCGCGGAGGAGCTCGAGGACATCCCGAAGAAGTTGGGCGAAAGTTGAGCCCGGCATAGGTGATATCATGGTCATATAGATGGACGTCAATGTTAAGGGGTCATGGTTAGCTCGCCATTGCACAGACACCGCCCGGCAAGCAGGGAGGTCGTGTTGGGCCTTGAAGATAGCGGAACTTTACTGTCTTTATATAATCCTTTGCTATCTTGTCACGATTTTGACATATCGTCGGACACCGTCTTCTGCTGTCGGGAATCAATCCCAATCTCCCGCAACAGCCCCTCCACAACCCTCATAAGCGCCTTACAAGCCGGGCTATCTGGGTAATGGTCGAAGAAGCTCTCGCCGTAATCGCACGCCATGCCTATCCTGGGGTCGAGGGGGACCTCTCCCAGGAACGGGACGCCCATCTCCTCGGCGAGCGCGGCGCCGCCGCCCGTCGTGGCCTTGAATATCTGGCTCTCGTGCGTGCACTTGGGGCAGACGAAGCCGCTCATGTTCTCGACAAGTCCGAGCACCCGGATGCCGGCCTTGCGGCAGAAGTCGATCTCCTTGCGCACGTCGAGCAGCGAGACCTCCTGGGGCGTGGTCAGCATGACGGCGCCGTCGATGCCGCTCTCCTTTAGGAAGCTGTTGACGCTGAGGTGCTCGTCGCTGGTCCCGGGGGGCGTGTCGACGAGCAGGAAGTCGAGGTCGCCCCACTCGACGTCCTTAAGGAACTGCTTCAGGAGCCCGTTCTTCTTGGGCCCGCGCCAGATGACGGCGTCGTCGCGGTTCGGCAGCATGAACTGGATGCTCATGACGGCGAGGTTGTCCGACACCCAGACGGGCGACCAGCCGGCGCCGCTGACATGCACCGTCTCGGCCTCGACGCCCATCATCTTCGGGATGCTGGGCCCGCACACGTCGGCGTCCATGACGCCCACGGCGCGCGACTCGTCGGCCGCCAGCGCGTGCGCCAGCAGCGACGTGAACGTGCTCTTGCCCACCCCTCCCTTGCCGCTGAGCACCAGCACCTTGTGCCGCACACTCGACAGCCGCGCCGATATCAGCGGGATGTCCGGGTCAGGGCCCTTGGGAGCCGACGCGCATATCGCCTGGTTCGGACACCCCGCGCACGAGTCGGCCTGCCCGGCGCGCTCAGACTCGGGCCCCGGGCAGTGCTCGGGCTCCGGGGCGACGAGCTGCGGGCGGGCTTTGAGGGGGTTGGAGAGGACGTCCTGGACGGGGTCGGGTTCTTCCAGGGACGGCGCCATGGTGGTCGTTTGCCTTTGCGTTTGGATCTGTTCCGGCAGGTCAACCCTGGTTCTTGCGAGAAGTATAAGACGTTGTGTCGTTCGAGTTAGTTAGGGGGCTGTGGCGACCGAGGGATTGTAAACTCGGAGGGCTGCTTAGAAATCCTGAAAGTCCAGCCCGACCCCACCCCAGATTCCAAATCTTGGTGCAAGCACGGTTAGGAGTAGAGGGACGTTCTGTACCTGTACGTGTTGGCAACAGCTCAATTTGCAGTTCAATCCGGTATAGAATTATGAAAATGCGATTTCGAGATTATACGATCTTATCCATTCTTTGCACAATGCGGTTTTGCATGTGATGAAGGGAATCTCGAGGACTCCGCAGTCGGCCGAGTCCTTGGAAGACGAGGCTCAAATGATACAGTAATTTCTAGACTATGCAATGAGACGTCAGTTGGGTTTGGGGGGTTGCTACAGGGGCAAATTGATTAGTTGGTGGGCCACCTGGACACCCGGAGCGAGGAGGGGCAGGTGGGGAGCGGTATACTTGGCTGGGACAAACAAATCATTGTACATATACGAAGTCCCCGACATCATCATCGCTGATGTGCATATATGCATACCTACCATACCGATATCAGGCTTGGGATACAGTAGGTAAAAGGCACGTGGTCAGAAGTCGGAGTTAATTTATTTTCTGTAGAGTATCGAAGTCTAGAAGCCACATATCATGGCTTCTACGCCTCGACTAAAATAAGTATGCATACGTGATGTGTGCTTTGGCTTGCCAATTCCCTGAAATATGTTTGTAATTCGTCACCAAGCTGCATTGCCTCGTGCGTGTACACGCAGGGTGTGATGCCTCGGTGCCTAAGTTCGTATGTACAACATGGCTGGCTTCATGTAGGTACAAGTCAGAAAGTGGGGTGACACGTTGCTCGGGGGGAAACCGGGGAACACCCCCCGGCCACTCTATTTTCTTATCAACCGATAAGAACTTTAAGTTAAATATTATTGTCTTTGCCCCGAACGCGACGCGGTTACAGTATGAAGTACTCACTTCCCGAACTAACCCACTAACCTACCTTACTTGAGCTTGGCCTACCCGGGTAGGGGGGGGGGGTTCCTTGTTAATTATCAGGAGAAGCGCCATTCATCTCCGGTTGACAACATACTGCAAATTTGGGACGATTGTTTCTTGGATTCCAACGCCCGCTTTTCCAGCCGCCAACATCACAGACAGCTAACAAGCTGTCTGATTAATCTACAGCCTTCTTGACTCGACCTACAAGACGCTGTTTGTCGGGGCCCAACCAGCAGGATGGCTTCCCCTGAACGCAGAATTTCCTCCGGGCTGCAGTCGGCCAACAGGTCGCCAGGTGAGGGCGAGCTTCTGCAGTCGCTGAACGGGCTCTCGATTTCCAGCTCGCATCATGCCCGCTGTTCCTCGGCTTCGTCCAAGGCAGGCGACCTCCGGCCGCCAACCGCAGCACGCAGCCCAATCTCTAGAACTAGCTCCCTTAATTACGACTCTCGTTCCCGATCTGCCACCCCCAACCTTATGCGCAAGTCTTCTACCACCTCATTACGCTCAGTCGCTGCCACTACACGACCCCCTTCGCGCAGGACGAGCACGTCGAACCTCAGATCCTCCACCGGCAAGCCGAGCAACTTCCCAATTATTGTCGAAAAGCCTGCCCCGACTGTGGCCGCCGTTGCCAGTGAATACTTCAAGAGGGAACTGGACACTCTACACGCTGGACTATCAACTCGTCCTACGGAAACGGTCGTTATTCTACACGATGCGTGCTATGGCCACCGTTTCTCCCGGCCTCGCTCGTCGAAAGGCATGTTGAGCACCATAGTCGAGCGCCCGGAGAGGATTCAAGCCAGCATTTTGGGTGTATCCACAGCATACGTCAGACTCGGTGAAAGACACAGCGAAGGGAATGTCCCGATTCATCCCAGCCTGGATCCAACCACGCTCCCTTCCATCCCTTTTCTCATACTGAAGACGGAACGCAAACTGCACTTGGATGCTTCTGCTATCACCAACGTCCATGGCACTAAGTGGATGGAGGAGCTGAAGATGATGTGTGAATCGGCAGAGGCGAAGCTGGCAACGAACGGCAGCGAGTTGCGACGGCCTGACATCAATCGAGGGTCCGACGCCGAACCGCCACAGAAGCTGCACGAAGGAGACTTGTACCTCTGCCCCGAGTCCCAGAGCGCGTTTGAGGGGGCCCTGGGTGCTGTATGCGAAGCTGTCGACATCGTATTCTCGTCTTCCCCTCAAAAGCGCGCATTCGTTGCTGTGCGTCCTCCCGGCCATCACTGCTCCGCTTCACATCCCTCGGGGTTCTGCTGGGTCAATAACGTCCAGGTTGGCATCATGCACGGAGTGCTGACTCACGGTTTGACGCATGCTGCTATCATCGACTTCGACCTGCACCACGGTGATGGGTCCCAGGCCATCGCATGGGCGCACAACAAGCGCGGGCTCGCCAAGAATGCCGCCGCGTGGAAGAAGACCTCGATCGGCTATTTCAGCCTCCACGACATTAACTCATACCCGTGCGAATACGGCGACGAGGAGAAGGTGAAGAATGCCAGTCTGTGCATCGATAATGCACATGGACAGAACATATGGAACGTCCATTTACAGGAATGGAAGACCGAGGTCGAATTCTGGGAGCTGTACGAGTCAAAATATTCAATTCTGCTCGAGAAGGCTCGAAACTATCTTCGGTTGCAGACGAAACGGTTCCAAGCTTCGGGTCAGGTGCCTAGAGCCGCGATCTTTCTGTCTGCCGGCTTCGACGCAAGCGAGTGGGAGGGTGTGGGCATGCAGCGACATAAAGTCAATGTTCCCACGGAGTTCTATGCCCGCATCACTCGAGACGTTGTCAAGCTTGCAGCAGAGGAAGGGCTGGGCGTGGATGGCCGAGTTATCAGCGTACTTGAGGGCGGCTACAGTGATCGAGCTCTGTACTCGGGGGTATTGAGCCATTTGGGTGGTCTAGCGGGGAACGAGCCTATATTCGCTCGAGAAGACGTTAATGGCGGGCTTGGGCACGAGATGGGCAACAGGATGAGATCGCCCAGTCAAAAAGACAGCCGACGGAGTACCTTGAGCGAAGTTGATTCTCTGCCAAGGCTTACCGCATTTCCGTATGATCCTAGCTGGTGGTCCGCCTCGGAGCTCGACCAACTTGACGCCTACACGGCCCCCACACCTCCGAAGCCCATCAAGATTCGAGATGGCCCCGCGCCGACTTATTCTTCTCCCACTCGGGCCTCTGAAGCCAAGCTGACTGAGATGGCTAAGGTCCGTCGAAGTCTGTCGGGGTACAATGCTTCGAATGGGGGGCGGCCAATGGAGATAAGAGCAATAACGCCTCCGCCTCCCGACGTTCCGTGGCCAGCAGCCGCTCACGAATTGAGTAATCTCCTTATCCCAAGCGACCGACAAATCAGCAGTTACAAGCACGAGGAGCTCAATCCGGAGGCGACTAAGGTTAAGCAGCATCAGTCTCTCAGCTCGATCAACAGTGAGATGGGGGACGATGCTGCTTCCCTCCCGGCTCGCTCCTCAACCCGCATGTCTCTTCGAGAGCGGAAGCCTACTAGATACACAGACCCGGACAGCGATGACGATACCAAAACAAGGAGGAAGACAGTCGGCGGTGCACTAGCCACAGACAAGGTACGTACCCTCAATCAACCCCCAAACATCAAAGTATGCGATCTAATATGATTACAGGCAACAGCTCGTGGGAAGCCGGCACATGCACGTCAGCTGAGCAGAGCATCCAGTGTTATCTCTCGGCCGGCTACAGCCTCGAACACGTCACCGGAACCAGCCTCTGCTGGTTTACAATCTGGTAGTCACCCAAGTATGCGGCCAAGTACTTCTATGAGTGTTCGCACGAAAAGCAACGGGAACCTATATGCGAAGAAGACGCGACCTACAGCGCCAGAAAAGAGGGAAGCCGTTCGGGCTCCAAATTTCCCGAAGGCGACCAAGACTACGACACCGAAGCCCGGTGCTGCTTCGAGCCAAGCGGCTGCTGGAGCACCATCCCCCCCGGCATCTAACAACGCCGCCACGAAACCCGGCCAGGAATCCGCAGCAGGTCCTACTTCCGAAAAAACGCCACCGAAACCCGCCGCAGATGCCGGTAACGATATGGATAAGATTACTAATGGGATGAAACGGATCAAGATCAAGTTCCTCACCAAAGAGGAGAGGGAGTCAAGGAAGCGCGAGGCAGCCGAGAAAGCGGCCGCGAAAGAGAAAGCAGCTGCTGAGCTGCAAGCCGAGCCAACCACCCCGGCCCCTACAGTTCCCAGCATCGTGGCGACGCCGGTTTCCGCTGGCGACCGCCCGTCGTTCGCGGAGAGCTCCTCCCCCGCCGCGTCCACGCCGGCCACCACCGCCACCGCCCAGACCCCGGACCAATTTATACCATACCAGCCCGAGGGTCCGACGCCCGCGGCCGCGCCCATGTCGGGACCCATCCGGATCCTGGACCCCAACGTCGGCTCCCGGCCCGCTTCTGCTTCGCCCAGCAAGCCGCGCCCGTTCGAGGCGCGCAAGCTCGCCACCGTGGGTAGCCCCGAGAAGACCAGGAGCTACCAAGGGCACGGGTTCACGGCCAACTCGCCCATTCCGTTTGCGCCGCGGCCGGGTTCCTCGGGCGGCCCGACTGTGGCGGCGAAGAGCAGCGGCATTCCGCGGAGGCAGAGCGGTGGCAGCAGCAGATGGTAGTAGCAATACAGTCTGGGAAGTCTCCGAGACGCCTGCGATCCGCAGACACTTCTGGGGCTACGTTTCCGTGTATCGACAACATCCATGAGATTTAGCCAGCCAACTCCGTTCGATAAAACGCGCACTTTATCTAACGTTATACTTCGCCGCTCTCCGTGCCCCCTCGCCCTATCCGTCGTGTTCTAGCCTACCTTGCATCCTCTTCGTTACGATACCCTCTTGTCACTGTACATGTCTTCTTTTTTTACTATTTGTTTCTAGCAACTGCGCCATCGTGGTCGGTTTATTGGCTGGCTATAGATAGAAGGTCTGGTTGGAAAGGACGGGCTTGTTTTGTATGTGTAATATCAATCACACGACTGGAAATTGCGATCCGATGGCACCTTTGTCAGAATACCTCGTCTATCTGTATTGAGCGTGAATAAGGCCACGGGCCTGCCTGTGGGGTTGGCTTCAAAGTAATGGAAATTTTTAGAGATGCAGATGATAAAGATGTTGATTCTGGCATAAACACTCTTTAGCTGTGATTACGAGCATCACACCTGCGTAAGACCTATCTTTCATATGGTAGATTTACAGATTGTTCATGGGAGCAAAATAATAGAGCACTTAGCAGGTTAATACATGACATTATATTTAATCTCAAATGTTATATCTATGTGACGATTTCGTATCATTTCATCCCCAAAAGCCAAAAAAAAAAAAAAAAAACCTCAAAACGCCATACTGCTCAAACTCACCTCACTCCTCCCAAATGGTATCGAGCACGCGCGGAAGTAAGGCCATCCTAGCGGCGCCTGGTTTTTCAGTAGGAACATTATCTCTCGAATCGAATCAAAATTTGAAGCCAGATCCCGGTGCAGTGCCGCTGTGGTTGTTGTCATTGAATGTCAGTTCCGATGGGCTTACGCTGCCCAGCTGCGGCCGCTGCGCGGTCCCCTCTACGGATCCAGAACCCGTGGGGCTTATGTCCAGTAGCAGATCGTTCAGTTCCTGTTCCGAAAAGCTGAACTCGCCGGCGTCGGCGAGATCCACGTCCATCGGCGTCGTTGTCTGCGGGGTGAAGTTTGTAGGATCGGCTGACGCCGCTGCCGCCATAGACCGGAGACCCGCAGTGATGCCCGAGATACTCGGCGACAACTGCTGCTGGTGGGGAGCCATCCCGGCGCTCAAGCCACCACCGCCATTCATCAAAGACGAAGAAGGCACGGGCATGGCGACGGCAGCGCCCTGGATGGCGGCCTTGAACTTGCCGAGTAGGACCGGGTCGTCGCAGGGCGTCTTCTCCATGCCGAGGATCTGGCGCGCGCGCTCGCGCATGGCTTCGTCGCTCGGGAACATGCCGCCGGAGCGGTGCAGCTCGCGGCGCACGTACTCGGCGAGGCCGCTCTCGAGCTCGCGCGAGCAGAAGACCTTGGCAGGCGCCGGGTAGCGCCGCGTCAGGTGCTGCAGGAAGTGGGTCGCCGTGGCGGCGTCGGGCTCGAACTCGAAGGGCGGCGTGGTCGTCGTAGTCGTCGTCGCTGCTTCCTCGTATTGCCCATTTTTGTCGCCGCCCACGCCGCCGAGCGTGATCTTGGGCGGCGCTCGCAGCGGCTCGATCGTCGACTGCGGGTTCGGGTACACGTACGGCGGCGCGAACCCAGTCCCGCCCTCCCGCGGGTGCCAGCCGTCCGTCTCGTTAAGCCCGGGGCCGGAGTCCCTGGGGAGCAGCCCGACGTCGCGCTTGAAGCGCAGCAGCCACTCGTCGTTGTCGGCGGCGGTCTGGTTGAAGATGTCGTCGCTGCGTCATTCAAGTCAGTTAGGAAATCTCCATGGAAGGGCATCGGGCGAGGGGCCCCTATGTAGATTACTTACTCGTCATAGACTATCCATCGAGCCTGATGCCTGAGCTCCTCGTCGGTCGGGACGTGTCGGTTCGGGTTGTTCGTCGACATTGTCGATGCTACGAAGCGGCTGAGGCAGCGAGCGAGGCGACGATAGCAATTGGCGTCGTTGAACAAGGCGCCCATCTTCATCTGGGTGTTCTTGGTGTTCGAAAATGCTGAACCCCCAAGGTGCTCCGTGCTAGAGCTGCCTGATCCTAGCGGCGAGGACGTAGTATCTGGACCTTGTATGCTAGACTGACTTCCACGTTGCAAAGATGGTGTCGCGGTGTATTCCGTCAATGGGTCGCTTGGGGTGGCCGCCAACGGCCCTTCCAGGGGATGTCGTTGTCGGAAATGCGATAACCACTCTTTGTCATCAGCGGCCGTCTGGTTCCATTCGTCATCGATGTCGTAAATAATAACCCGGGCTTGCCGTTGCAGAGCTGCATCTGTCGGTTCGGTTCCCAACGATCGCTGTGCCTGGAGGAACTCTGCCAACTCTCGCTCCAGCCTGCTATAATTGTAGATGGTAGAGTCTATGGTCTTTGCGTCTTTGGATCGCTTGTCGGCGTCCACAATATCTTCGCTTCGAGGCAGGCGGGCACGCTTTCTGAATCCCTCTAGCCATTTCGGCGAGTTGTGTATCAACCTGAGTAGCCAGTTTGCCACTTGGTCCGAAGGGTTACTGGAAC
This sequence comes from Monosporascus sp. mg162, assembly GCA_004155945.1. Taxonomy (NCBI): domain Eukaryota; kingdom Fungi; phylum Ascomycota; class Sordariomycetes; order Xylariales; genus Monosporascus; species Monosporascus sp. mg162. Next base: position 56,303 of record QJNY01000200.1, read on the forward strand.
TCTCCTCGGTCCTGCCAATAATTCGACACGCCTCGACTTGGAGCTCTTGGTCCATTGCCGTTAGGCCAAGTAGCTCCCTGGCTTTGACATACTCCTGCAGTTGCCTCTCGAAAGGGCAGTCCTCGAAGATGTTGTTCTTGCCATTGATGCGAAGTGCGGACATGCAACCCTCGGCTGAGTTCCGGATCGGCCGATACACTGCACTGCCCGTCACTTCATCAGAAGACATGACCAGATCACGAAGCCAGGAAGATTCGATTCCGGAAGGGCTCCTCGACAAGACATCGGCACTGAATATCACACGGCAGGCCTCGTATTGTATCTCAGCGTCGGTCGGCGGGTTACCAGTATCGTTAATCCGGTTAGATATCCAATACTGTAATTCAACCTTTAGGAGCTCGTAGGCGTTACTCGGCGTCCATGGAGCGTTATGGCTTGCCATGTACGGCAGAGGTGTTTGCCTTTCATCGTGGATCATATCTATCACAACGGGTTAGCTATAGCGGGCGAAAGGAGCCTTGCCGGTCATCTCACAGGGTGGAATAGAGTTTTCAACCATTTGGAGCACAGGGGCTTCAAAACCCCAGTCACCCTTCCAGTCCGCCATGGTATTACCGGTCTTGAAGTGTTCGGCCAGGTGATCGACTCGCATGGACCAGCTATCCATGATGATGCCACAGAAACCACATCGCGATCGGATCTCTGGTGAATTCGCCCGCCACTTATCCATGGACCACTGGAGAAACTGGACATTGTGCACCAGTTTCAAATGTTGCCGCAGGTGGTCCTTCCTGTAGAACGTCCTCTCCTCTTGCGTCCGCTCAATGCAGCCAGAATAATTATGTGACTCCACATGGGCATCGTCGGGGCTGGCTAGACCACAGAATACACAACTGGGGGCGTTGTTCTCGGGGTTCACATCCCTCGGCCCGTTTGGACAACACACCCATCGCTCAAGAGACAGATGCAAGGATTTCTCGTGCCGCTGCCAATCGTGTTTGGTTCTAAAGGTTTCTGTGCAGAAAGTACATTGGAAGGTCTTCAGAGGTTGGCTTAAGGCCTCCTCTGCTCGCTTCGGAGGCGCCCTCCTGCGGCGGCGTCGGCCCCGCGTCCGAACAAACGAAGGAACAGAGGAGCCCCGAGAGTTATGGGAGAAGGACGAAGCGAAGGACCCGCCGCTGGAGTGGGAGGTCCCGAAACTGCTGGCCGAGGACTGGTTGCAGAGAGACCTGCTGGACCCGTCATCTGAGAAGGTGGAGATATAAGGACTGTTCCGGCCAGATGTGGACGACGTCTGGGAATATGACGCTGACACGGCTCGGGCAATGGCCGTAACGGAGGCCGGTTCGTTTTCCGGCGGCGAGTGGGCCCAACGCTGCAGGGGGTTCATGTTCGCAAAAAGGCTTGGTGTGCCTGGGCGCTGGGGAATGTCAATGGCTTGGGCATATCCACGGCCGATATGAGGGGAAGTGGCCCTCGTGATGTGAATCTTGCCGCGGCGTCGGGCATTCGCGAGCCAGTTCGTAATTTGCGTCTTACTGAGTCCGGTCATTCTCTGAAGGTTCTCCTTTTCCTCTTCGGTGGGATAGGGATGCTTGCTATGGGTTGATACCCAGTTCTTAAGGATCTTGACCGACTCCCGGGAGAACCTGGCGCCAATCTTAGGCATATTCTGAGGATTCTGTGGTGGGGGTTGCTTTTCGGCGTTCTCGTCTGCTACCGAGACGAGCCCCGGGGCCTCCGAGTTGATGATAGCGGCCAAGTCGTCCTCGAGCAAGATTGACGTCTCTGGTCTATCGCCCATAATCGGCCAAGGATTTGCTGGGAATGTCGCACCGGCCTCGGCGGTGAGATTGTTGGTTAGCGGCCCAAAGCTGCATCCGCATCGCAGCGCAACACAACTGGTACAGTAGCCCTTGTATTTACCCTCCCGGATTCGCTTACACTGATAGCCACCTACGGCGCAATGGTTGCAAGGAGTCTCTGGGGTCTCCCAGTACATGGTGGCACACGGATCATGGCCCTCCATGTTAGCATTGGGGCCCGCCTGGACAGCGGCGTCGTTGGCTATCTGAGTCGACGTGAAGTGCTCGATGGCCCAGTTCGCCCACTCGTCGCCATCGATGTCTTGAAATACTAGGTCCATGTCTGGTTGATCAGAGGCGAGAGTCGCCTCCAGTGAATTGGATACGTCCTCCGAGACGGCCGGCAAGTCGAAGCCGGTGCCGGCAGCAGCTGCGTCCCAGTCCACGAAGTCCATTTCTTCCAGCTCACCAATTGTGGTCATTTAAAGGGCGCGTGCTTGCGCCGGAATAGTCTTAGGTCCAAGTCAACGGACGAGTGGCGTGTCAATTTGTCCAGCAAAGCAGAAGGGCGCGGGGAAGAGCACGATCCGTGTTCCTTCAGCTTATCGAGGATACTTTGCAGGCTGGTTATGGAATTATTCGGGGAGAAGTTGTCAAGGTTAGGGGTACAAATGAATAAAAGAGAATTGTGGTATATCCAATGCCTACCTCGCCAAGAGATAGCGAGGATGGGGAACGGGGCAACGCAACCACAGTTAGAGCGCCGAAACGGGATAGAATATTCACAAACTGTCCAATCGGGGCGTTCCTTGAGATGCAGAATTACTTGATATCATCCGAAAATTGTTACTGTTTACAGGAGCATATTGGAAAGAGCCACTCACTATCCGACTCGAAGAGGGTTACTCATCGGAAGCGACATTTCGTCGGAGGCGTACCGTAACAAGCAGGGTGTCTATCAACCTCAGGAGAACACAGCCGGGCTAGGGCGGGGGCTAGCGTCCGCCCTTGAATTGACAAGACGAAGGGCGCAAGATGGAGCTGAGTTGTGGGGTCCATGTGGAGAGCGCCTACTTATTGGCCGGTTCTCCTATAAGTGGCCTAACTAGCGCCTGTCAGCTCATGCGCGCTTCTAGATCGCATTTGCTCGACTCTTACGACATCGGATTAGCATATTCGCCTGTGACTCAGTGTCTTCTTTCGGCTAGTGTTTACCCGCATGGAAGATCTGGCTAGGCATTGCGAAGAGTTGGTTTACATTGGGAAGAAGTTTGCGGTGTGGCTCCCATAGTCCGAGGGGCTTTCGGGGATAAAATGACGACTAGGAATACCCCGTCTCAGTGACTACCCACAGTAATCTCACTTGCATCTAACCCCCCGCCCCGGGGGATCATGCTGAAGCCGGAACAGGGTGAAGCGAGGTAGTTGAATCACGGGACGCTGAGGATACTCGGCGAGTGGTTCTCGTCGACGGTAGGTCGTCATTGGGGACTCCAATTTTCGGGCCGGCCGGTCGCGGGGGGAATCTTATCGGTAGGTTGTGGCCCCCTTATCACGGCACGCCGCCAATGGACGAGTGCGGGCCTCGTTCGTCAGGTCCTGTCAGCTAGCCCGGGGGAGGGGGGTGTGTAACGTACCCCATATACAGTGGGTGTGCAAAAAAAACGCAAATCTACGATTTTCCAGCAAAACTTTATTATTTCAGAATTTTATAACTAATTCAAAAAGCATATAAAAGCACCCATTTAAAAATATATTAATATATGAATAAACGCTTGTACTTTATTAAAAGCTTATATTATATTTATATAGTTATTGAACATTTCTTCGGGAAATAAAATATTCGGCCATTTTAGGTACATTGTCTTGCGTAGAAAATGTATAGTAAAACATGTACCTTTAAAGTAGTATATCTTCAATCGCAAATTAAAACCTATAAATAACAAGCGAAAAGTATATACTATTAATATGTTGAACGTTACGTAAAACCTTATATATAGATATTAAACTGACGTTAATTAACTAACGTGCCACACATACGAATTGCGCGTACAAACGAGCTGCGCGGATTTCAACACTTCCTAACAACTAATGCAAATAACTCAACCACAACACATCAAATTGCTTCAAATCAATCGGATACTTTTTTGCTAACTATCTCTACAGCTTCTGGACAAGTGCACGCGTTATATCAAGGCTTGTTGCGGACGCCATATTACCATTCCTTCCTGCCAACCCGCCCGCAACCGACCAACTTTAATAGCTGTTAACAGCAATTCTTTGCCACAACCTTTCTGCTGGCTAAAAGACCTTATTTATCCTATATAACAAGTATTCCTCTTTCTGGGAAACGTTTGTTTTAATCGTGCAATTGCGTAAGTCTCGAGTTATTGCCAAATCAAGTCCGACACGTCCTGCTATATGTCCCGCGAGATACCCTGCGAAACGCCCCGCACAGACCCCCTAACATGCCTAACGCGCTCCTAACGCGCTTTTAACGTATCCTATAATACGTTTTCCGACGTATATCTTTAACGTATTGAAGCCGGACAAGAAATGCTCGCGTATTTGGGTTAAGGATTCGGTCGAAAATAGTTATCTAGTCGGTTGGCTTTGGGTCGTACGAAATGGGAATAATATTGGCTTAAATATGTTAAGAGGTAATCGGTCGCATATAGGTTAAATGGAAGGAATAGCAACATGGCATCCGTAACAAGCCTTGATATAATGCGTGCACTTATCCAGAAGCTGTAGATACAGTCGGCGAAAGAGAATACGATTGATTGGAATCAATTTGATGTATTGTAGTTGAGTTATTTGCATTGGTTGTTAGGAAGTGTTAAAATCCGCGCAGCTCGTTTGTGCGCGCAGCTCGTTTGTGTGGTACGTTAGATTAATAGTTAATTATATAGTTTCGAAAACGAAGTGTTTTGCTGTAAAATCGCAGATTTGCGTTTTTTTTGCACCCTAAGTGTATATTCCGTAGCTAACCTCGGACCCCACCTAATGAATTATGTCAGCTAGCTGGGGGTACGTAGCGCCCCATATACGGAAAGGTCACCTAATAATCGGCCCATATATACTCCGTGGCTAAACTTATTACATATAGGGGACATCAGATGAGTTGTATTGGATGACTAGCTGCAGACGCTCTAAAACGCGCACTCCTCTTTTTATGGAGTCTAGTCACGGAACCTATATGTTCCGATCAAAGGGAGCCTTTCCGTATATGGAGTGCTAACGCACCCCCTACTAGCTGACACACCCCTTCAACGCCTTGATGCAGTTACGGCGTTAATCAGCACTTGTCATCACTTCCTAAAGCCACAGCTGTCAGATAAGTAGCAAGATAGAATCTTGCACTTAACACTTAGATAAGCTTATCGCAAATGATCTTTTGGTGCAGTGGCTAGCTGACAACAGCTTTCCATTCCACCTTTCCTCCGGCGATTAAATCCTCCTAATTAGCTAATTCCTTATCTGAAATTATTTGCAGATTGTTCCTCCGCCGATTGATAGCTTCTGTAATATCTACCAGTCTTAACTGTTTTTTAAAATGCCTAAAGAGTTCGCGTATTAAGGCCTTTGTTAACCTATTAGCTAATATATCGCCCGTAGGTATATAATCCACTTTAATTATATCCCTTTTTACGGCTTTCCGTAGCTAGTAATTATGTATATTTATATGCCGCAGCTTCGTCTGTAACAGGGCGACATCGGCGTTAATAAACCGTATCGTTTATTGATTATCGTATTATATATTTAACGGTCTATCATTTAAAGTAATTCCTAATTTTTTAATTAATCGAAAACTAAATAAAGCCTTTTTTGCAACTTACGTAAAGGATAATAATTCCGCTTTTGTTATAAAAATAATTATTATATCTTATTTATTCGCCCGTTATTCTATTATTTCTTTAAATAGCTTTATAACGTAAATTTAAAAACTTTTTCGATCGATCGTATTATCCGCGAAAAAAGCATTATTTTAGGTATCTAGCGAATCCTTACCTCCGAACCACAACGTTAATATCTTAATCCCGATCAAATATAATATAATTCGATCGGCCGCTTTATAATATACGTTGTTAAAATTCAGGTTAAATCGGACAAATCGGAATACCGCAAAAGCTATATCAGGTTACGTATTAATTATTACGTACCAAATAGAACCGATCTTTTTTTGGTATTTGTTAACGAAGCCTGGATAAGCTAAATCAAGATTCGGCAATAGCTCGACGTTTATTATTAGCATATTTAAAAAGTTATTTAAATTTTCTTTTAAAACTAAATTAATTTATTTATTTATAAAATCTAATTAAGAAAACCAAATTTTTCTTTCAGCTTTATTTCTAATTACTTCGATACCGAGGAACTACTGCAGGTCCTCACCCTTTATAAAGGTAACGTCCCGGATAAGCGAACGGGACAGACAAGCAAGCGGGACACTTTTTGGCACTTCCCAACTATGCACCCAAATAACTCAACCACAACACCTCAAATCAACTCAAATCAATTAAATGCTTCTTTGCTAATTATATCTACAGCTTCTCGACGAGTGCACGCATTATATCAAGGCTTGTTGCGGACACCATATTGCCATTCCTTCCTCCCAATCCATATACGACCGACTACTTCCAGCAACTGTTAGCAACAATTCTTTGCTACAACCTTTCTACTAGCCAAAAAAACTTGTTTATTTTCTATAGGAAGTATTGCTCTTTCTGAGAGACGTTTGTTCTAATCGTATAATTACGTAGGTCTCGAGTTATTGCGAAACCAAGCCCGACACGCCCTGCTATACGCCCTGCCATACGCCCTGCTACACGCCCCGCGAGACGCCCCGCACGGACCCCCCATACCTCCCAACCCGCTTCCAATCCGCTTCTAACGCGCTTCCAACGCGTCCTATAACACGTTCTCCGACATATATCTTCAACGTATTAAAGCCGGACAAGAAATGCTCGCGTATATAGGTTAAGGATTGGGCTGATAATCGTTTTCTTGTCGGTCGGCTTCGATTTTAACGAATTGGGGGTAATACTGGCTTGGATGCGTTAGAGGCTAATCGGTTGCAGGCGGGTTAAGAGGACGAAATGGCAACATAGCGTCCGCAACAAGCCTTGATATAATACGTGCACTCGTCGAGAAGCTGTAGATATAATTAGCAAAGAAGCATTCAATTGATTTGAGTTGATTTGAGGTGTTGTAGTTGAGTTATTTGGGTGCATAGTTGGGAAGTGCCAAAAAGTGTCCCGCTCGCTTGTCTGTCCCGTTCGCTTATCCGAGACGTTATACCGTTTTCGTATTTATTAGATCAACTGATCGACGAGATCTTAATTTTTTTTTTTTGCGGTATGCTATAACAATATCGTCCACAAAAAAGAAAATAAATACCCTTCAACGAATAAAATAACAAGGTTCGTAAAAGACGAAACGAAATCCTAATTTTGTAAGTATTCCAGTAAAATCTTTCTGCCATAATAACGGCAATTTCCTTAATCCATATAATACCTTTTTAATTAAGAAAATTCTGTTACGTTATAAATAACCTAAAAACGTTTTTATATATATTTCGTAAAGTAAATTAGCGTTAACGAAAGCGTTTACAACGTTATATTATTTAAGCTCCAGGTTAAACCTAACCGCGATAGCAATTAACGTTCGAAACAACCTTTCAGCTAATATAAATACGTATATATTGCCATAAGCGTTTTTAAACTATTAATCGCCCTGTACGACGAAACGTACCTTATATTTTTGCAACTAACCATGCTTATTAAACTTGTAAACATACACCTATATATATCTTAGCACTTATTTCCCTTTAGTAAAAAACTAATTAACGGCTTCCCAAAATTACATTTTCTTACAGCTTTACAGGTAAGCCTTTTCGGCTTTACGAAATATCTTCCTTAACAGGTATATATTAAACTTTTTATAGCTTTGCGGCGGCGGCGGTAAATTGCGCCTATGCACCCGGTTTAACGATTTAAATACCTTTTTATATGCTAAAATATTATAACTTTTTCCGATTAAAGTAACGCGTATTTCGGGTAATTAACTTCCTTAAACTTTCGTAACTTACTGGCCGATTATCGTACGTACTTATAAAAAAAGTTAAACATCCTGCATTAAAACCGGCTTCCTATACCTTATATTCGTTTCGGATAATACCTTTTTGGTACGGAACATACGGAGGGCCTACGCCTTCTACCCGTAAGGTACTTTCGTTTTTTACTGTTATTTTATGTTAAATAATATAAAAAAAGTTTAAGGCTACCTTTATTTCTTCCGTCGGCGTAATGGTCTTAGTAATTATTAAGGCAGACGCTGGCGGAAACAATAAACCAAGGGACAGAAATGGTTCGAATATAACGGTCGTATAAAAGTAATTAATTTTTTGGAAATAAGTTTGTTCGCTATTTTGTGCATATCTTACGCTGGTACCTTTCTGGAACCATTTTTCCTGCTTAGCCGATAACTAAATTGTTCCGCTTAAATCTTTATTTTTCTTTTGTATAAAAATTAAATAGTTATTTGCCTAATTAAGTATTTCTACTTATCGGAATAACTTTTAGAACTTTTTTTTGTAATATATGCAAGGTCGAATGGGTTCAAGCCTTATTTTTCAGGCTGAGCCAAATACACAGAGAATCATTACACGGTGTAATTTGCACGATGAATACTATACCCAGCGCCTTCGAACACGATGACTGATTAATGGTTTTCACGGTTAGGATGAATTAATACCTTAGTTCCATAGAGCCTTACTTTGAAGCCGACTAATGCGTAGTTGCCGATAAGCTTCGACCCTGATAAACCTTATGCCCGCTGGTTTTACGGTTCGGCAGGGTTAGACATTATAACTTAGGAAATATTAAACTTTGCGCGGTAAACCTTAAGGATAAACCTTAACGGTAAACCTTAAAAGTAAACCTTAAAGGTAAACCTTAAAGGTAAACCTTAAAGGTAAACCTTAAAGGTAAACCTTAAAGATAAACATTAAAGATAAACCTTAAAAATAAACATTAAAGATAAACCTTAACGGTAAACCTTAAGGGTAAACCTTAAAAGCAAACTTTAATAATAAACCTTAACTGCGCCGTGCTATTTATAAAATGGCTAGCATCTTTCCGAGCCCTCGCTAGTTTTACGGTTCGATCGTTTTTACGTTACCTTTTCGAATTACCCAAGATAATATGCCGTACAAGTCCGAATATACGATACCGGTAATCCGTAACCGCAGGATTTTTACAGAAACTGTTGTATTAACGGTACATAATTCGTACAAAATTACCGGACGGGCTAAAACTATCGACATCACTATCAATCCCAAAAATCTTTCCCAAAGTAATCGATTTCGGTTGTTAATTTTCGTATACGATTTGATTCGCGAAAATAACGGAAATCGATCTTTGTAAGAATATATGGCGGAAAGTATAACGATCATAAGCGGAGTATTGGCGAAACTGGAAGGGGAACTGGAAGGGGAAGGCGGTAACCGGCTTAACAACTTCGAAGTTCAAATTTTGGAACGATATATGGAGGACTACGAGCGATGGTTTGCCCGGCTGCTCCGGATTGCGAAGACCGTCTAGAATTTCGACAAGAATCGACGCGGATAGAAGCGGGACAAGGTAATTTGAAGTTGCCTTGGAGTGAAATGCCTAAGCGGTTGGGATTGCACCAATTCTCCAATGTCGGAGGAACTACCTGCGAAAGGGATAGGTTTAGTAAAGCCTAGGAATTGAGGTAGTAATCTATCATTTTATCCAATTTTGTCTACACGGTCACGTCTCCTCTAGGGAGATTTTGTAATATATAAAAGGTTATCTTTTAAGTTTTTAATATTACCTAAAAAGGTGGCCTTTTCGTTAAATTATACGTTTCGAATAATAATAACCTTATTAATTAATGGGTTCCAACTCTCCTAGATATTCGTAAATCGGTAGCCGACGAAGTAGCCAATCCATGTTTTAGGATTTAGCTTTTGGAGTTTCTGCTTTTTCTTTATAGTGACAGCTGTTATAATATAGGCCATACAGCCATATACTCGCAGGTAAGCTTACTAAGGCTTCTGATTAAGTATTGCAACGCCGTTTTTGTATATCAGGTAAATGTAATAAATTTCGTATGGACTTTGCCAAAAAAATACGTATTTGGAAATACGGTTATATAAATATATTGCAGCTTTGAAAATATATACGATCAAAAACGAAAATAACTTAACCCCATTTCGTATCGCAATCGCTTTTTTTTAATTATACCCCCTAAACGTTTTGCACCCCCGTTTTAGGCCTGGATATACGGTGCTAAAAGCTTAAGTCTAATACTAAAAGGAAGTAATTGGAACATATTTCGAAGTTAATAATTTTTCAAGATTTCGTTGTCGCATTCGAATACCTGTAAAAAAACTTTATCCTGGTTCTTAAAAGCTTTTAAAAGGTACCGAAATATTATAATTAATGTATCTTGCTTTCGATTTTTAAGGTAAATATTCCAAATAAAACCTAAATATCAATTGGTAACAAACATAACGTATTTATATTCTTTAAGGTTTTTTTCGAAATTTGTAAAATCGATGGCGATTTTCTGTCCTAATCGAGAAACTCCTTTTTTCGGCTCGCAGCATATTAGCCTTTTAGCTTTCGTTTTGCTACATGTTTGGCATTCGATTGTTATAAAACTTTTCAGGTAAACTCCTTTTACATAAAACTGCAACTGGGCGATTATTTCGAACCCTAAATATCTTAGTTTTAAGTGCCAAATCGTACCGTTACTAATTCGTAATAATTTCGCTGTATATAAATTGACGTTTCGTTTATAAGCTGCCAAGGCCGCATAAGTAGCTATTGCGCTAATATTTTTAATAACGAACTAATTAAATTTGTTTATTAACGTAGCTATTACCTAATTGTACTTATATCGGATAAAATTGTTAATTTTTTTATTATCCCACCAGTACCCCTTTTTCCGGAGCTGCCGGAGAGATACCAAGTTGCATACGAAGTTTTCGCAATGGGCCACGTCGTGTAAACGTAACGCTTTCGTACCGCTAGGATTTCGAAGCATTACATTAACTTTTCTATACCTTTTAATCGGTACGAAATTATTGCCTACGTATATCTCGTCGCTTTGTACGGTTAGTTTAAAGTTTAGGAACCTGTTAATAAAGTTAAAAATATGGATCGTAAACCTTAAATTTAAAATCGATAAATTTCTTAAGGGGTAAAATGTAACGCTTATCGTATTACGTTAATTAAAGATTAAAAAATGCGCTAGGATTCGTTTTATTTCTTATAAATGTTAATCGGTTTCTTAAATAATTAACTTTTTTATAAATTTTAATAAACGTTTAATTTTTTCCTTTAAAGATTAATCGGAAGTAATCCGATATTGAACGTATGTAATTATCTTATCGTTGAAGCGGAACCTTTTTAAAGCTTTGCTAAAGAACGTATAAAAGTATTGGGATAAGGTATAGTAAGCGTTTAAGCTGGCCTTGCAACAAATATCTTGCGCATCCGATTTCTATCGTTTTCGTTTATTTCCGTTTCGGTCCGTTTAAAAAGTTTTACGGCCGTTACGTTTCGGCTTACGCCTTTAGGTTTTTCCTTGCAGTAAAGGGTTAATATCCTTAATATTTTCTTAATTAGGATCGTTTTAATTAAAAGAACCTGTTAAAATCTCTTAAAACATCGGAAACGTTACTTTAATATTTCGTAATATAAATGAGGGATAGGTTAATACCTAATAGTTTAAAAGGTTAGCAGCTACTTTTGATAATTAATCGTACCGTTATCAATCTCGGCTTTTTTTTACTATTTGGAAAATAATTATCCAGTTCTTTATAATTAAAGCCAAAGTTATATATAAATTGTTAACCTAGGTGGTCGCTGTCTTCGTTTCTGAAATGCTATAACGTTATCCCTGGGCTATTATTTCCTACTATTTTACGATTTATTTATTTAGTTTTTTCGCTAACTTCGAAATTTGCTTTAGCTTTTTGCAGTACTTTTGTTAAGTATTATTTATAAGTTTGCTGTTATATACCTTGCCGGATTCGGCCAAAGCGGCGTACCAATTCCTTAAGTTTTTTGCTGGAAGGAAATTCGTCTTTTTTAATTGCTGGAGATACCGGTTCCAGGATTTATTTCGTAAAATCGTTAATTTTTTTGCAGAAGTTTTCGTATTTTTGATTTTCGTAAATATATATCGCGAAGTTTTAGGTATAAGCTTACTTGCCTTTTGTCGTTATCTTAAGCAAACTTATTAAGTAACCCGTATAATCGACTTTTTCGGCTTATATAGTTTTTTCGGAAAAGGAATTAGCTGCTTGCGTTATTATTTAACGAAATCGTCTTTTTAAATAGGAAGTTATATCGGGTTTCGTAAGTTCGATAGGTTATGAGTTATTTTGATCGGGGTCGATATAACGCCAAATACTAAGCGCGTACGCTTTTAATTGGAATTCGTTTTTAAAACGATACCAGTTCTTAGGTTCCTTGTAAATGACGGAGGACGTCGACGGTACGGTCGCCATTATGGAAAATGGGGTATATAAGTAATCGTTATTGATGTTCGGCCTATATCGTCTCAGCAGCAGTTGATCAATTGATAATAACGTGATTTTAACGAATGAGACTTTTAATTGTCAGATATAGAGGAAATCAGATGTGTTGTATTGGATGACTAGCTGCAGACGCTCTAAAACGCGCACTCCTCTTTTTATGGAGTCTAGTCATGGAACCTATATGTTCCGATCAAAGGGAGCCTTTCCGTATATGGGGTACTAGCGCACCCCCTGCTAGCTGACAAAACTACTTAGAGCTGTACGCGTGTAACAAGCACCTGCAACTTAACTAAATACAACAACACATCTGATATCCCCTATATCTCACAATTAAAAGTTTTATTCGTTCTATTAGCGTTATATATCAATTAATCAACTGTTGCTGAAACGATATAAGCTGTACATCAATAACAATCATATATACACTTCATTAACTATAATAACAACCGTACCATCGACGTCCTCCATTATTTACAAGGGACCTAAGGACTGGGATTACTTTAAAAAAGAATTTTAATTTAGGGCATACGCTTTTAAGATCTGGGATTATATCGATCCTAATTAATTACGTTCGTAAGCTATTAAACCTATAAAACCCGATATAGCCTTTTACTTAAAAAAACGAATTCGTTTTCCGACGCAAATTAATACCTTATCCTTTACAGGAACTATCGAAAAAATTAATCTTACGAATTAACCAACGAATATTTTTAAAATAACGACCGAAAGCAAACAAACCTATAACCAGGAATATACGGCGTATATTTATAAAATCGAAAGTACGATACCTTTTGCAAGAACATTAACGACCTAACGAAATAAGTCTTGGAATCTGTATCTCCAGCGATTAAATAAACAAATCTTCTCCCAGGAAAGAACTTACGAAAATAGTACGTTATGTTAACTAAATCTAGTAAGGTATATAATAACAGGCTTATAATTAATACCTAACGGGAATACTGCAAAATATTAAAACAAACTTCGAAATCTGCTAAAAGGTTAAACGAATAAATGGGAAAATAGTAAAAGATTATAGCTATAAGGTAACGATATAAAATCCTAAAAACGAATACGACAATCGGATAAGTTAACGACCTATGCACAACCGTAGCTCCCATCATGGAATCCTGGAAAACCTCGTTCCAGATAACGAAAAAGGCCGAAATCAAAAACAGTACGATCAGCTACTAAAGGGTGGCTGCTAACTTTCTGGACCATTAAGCCCAAACCCGTTTACTATTTATATTACGAAACGTTAAAGCGGCGTTTCCAACGTTCTACGAGACCCCTACGGATCTATCTAAATACAACAATCTTAATTAAGATAATTTTAAATTTACTGGCGCCTAGCCGCGTAGTAAGAACTTTAAACGAAAGTCGAAACGAAGTAACTATGGAAACTTATATTCAGACCGAAGCACCAGCAAGCGAAAACGTTAAAAGTCGAACGCATAAAGCACTCGTTACAAAACATACTTAAGCACCTTATATAAGTTAACCCAATATTATTATGCGTTCTTTAACAAAACCTTAACAAGATTTAAGTTTAACGGAATAATAAAAGCTATGGTTAAAAAACGAATTGCTATTAATTAATCCTTAAAGGAAAAGATCGACCGCCTGTTAAAGATTATAAATAAACTAATTACATAAGAAATAAATTAACTTTTAAAGAAATTATAACGAATTCTGACATACTTTTTAATTTCCGATTAACGCAGCGTAATAAGCGTTTTGTTTTACCTTTTAAAGAGTTTTTCCATTTTAGATTTAGAATTAATAATATATATCTTTAACCTTATTAGCAGATTCCTAAACTTTAGACCAACCGTATAAGGCGACGGGATGTACGTAAGCAACAGCTTCGTACCGATTAAAGGGTACAAAAAGGTTAACGTAGTACTTCGAAGCCCTAGCGGTACAAGAGCGTTACGTTTATACGACGTAACCTACTATAAAAGCTCCGTATGCAACCTGGTATCTTTCTGGCAGCTCCGGAAAAAGGGGTACTGGTGGGACAATAGAAAAATTAACAATTTTATTCGAAATAAGTACGATCAGGTAGTGGCTACGTTGATAAATAAGTTTGATCAGTTCGTTATTGAAGACATTAACGTAATAGCTATTTATGCGGCCTTAGCAGCCTATAAACGAAACGTTAACTTATATACAGCGAAACTATTACGAATCGGTAACGGTACGATTTGGTATTTAAGACTAGGATATTTAGGGCCCGAAATAATCGCTTAGTTACAGTCCCATGTAAAAGGAGTCCGTTTAAAGGGTCCTATAACAGTTAAATACTAAGCATGTAGCAAAGCGAAAGCCAAAAAACAAATACGTCGTAAGCTACGGAAGGAAATATCCCGATCAGGACAGAAAATCGCCGTCGACTTCACAAACTTCGAAGAAGATCCAGAAAGGTACAAATATGTTATGTTCGTTACCGATAGATATTCAGGATTTATCTAAGATATCTACCTTAAAGATCGAAAGCAGGATATATTAACTATAACGTTTCGACATTTCCTAAAAGTTTTGAAGAATCAAAACAAGGTTTTCCTATAGGTAATCGAATGCGATAACGAAATCTTAAAAAATTACCGACTTCGAAATATGCTTCAGTCGCCTTCTTTCAGTATTAGACTTAAACCTTTAGTACCGCATACATAAGCCCAAAACGGGGGTGCGAAGCGCTTAAAGGGTATGACCAAAAAAAAAGCGACTGCGATACGAAGTGGCGCTAAGTTACTTTCGTTTTTGATCGTATATATTTTTAAAGCCGCAATATATCTGTACAACCGTACCTCCAAATACGCATTTTTTGGCAAAGCTTATACGAAGTTTACTACATTTACCTAGCGTATAGAGACGGCGTTGCAATACTTAATCGGAAGCCTTAGCAGGCTTACCTGCAAGTATATGGCTATATGGCCTATGCTATAATAGCTGCCGCCATAAAAAAAAGAATAAAAATTTCAAAAGCTAAATCTTAAGGCATAGATTTGGGTTTCTCGTCGGTTACTGATTTACGAACATCTACGAGATCTGCAACCCGTTAATTAATAAGGTTATCGCTATTCGAAACGTACTGTTTAACGAAAAAGCCACCTTTTTAAGTAATATCAAAAATTTCAAAAACGACTTTCTTTATATTACGGAAGATAAGTTGTAGAAACTGCTCCGACAGGTAGAAATACTTGATTAGGTTAATAATTATCTTATATATATATAAAAAAAGATAAAAATTTAAATGGAACAATTTAGTTACCGGCTGGACAAAAGGAATAGTTTTAAAGCGGTATAAGCGTTGAAAAGACGTACGGTATAGAAAAGAACAAGCTTATTCGTATGGGACTGATTATCCTTATATAACCGCTATGTTTAAATTACTTTCGTTCCTTGGACCATTACTGTTACCAGCGTTTATCTTAATAACTGTTACGATTATTACGCCGACGGAAAAAATAAAGGTAGCCTTAAGTTCCTGTTATACTATTTAACCTAAGGTAACGGTAAAAAACGAAAATATCTTACGGGTCGAAATTACCTTTTTATGCGTTCCGTACTATAAAAGTATTGTTAAAGTCGATTATAAAGTATAAGAAGCTGTATTTAATATAGGACGAATAATTTACTTTATAGGTATACGTAATAACCGGCCGGTAAGCTGCGGAAGTTTAAGGAAAATAAAAATTCGAAACGTACGTTACCTTAATCGGAAAGGCTTTATAATAATAATACGTACGGTATTTAGATTATAAGGCCGGATATATAAACGAAATTTACCGTTACCGCCGCGAGGCTATAAAAAGTTAAATATATATCTTTTAAAAGAGATATTTAAGGAAGCTGAAAAACTTTATTTATAAAGTTATAAAAAAATATAATTTTAGGAAACTATTTATTAATTTTTTGCTAAAGGAAAATAGATTTTAGGATACATATAAATGTACGTTTACAAGTTTAACAAACATAACTAGTTATAAAAATGCAAAATCCGTTTCGTCGTACGAAGCGATTAATAACTAAAAGACGCTTATAGCGATATATACGTATCTACACTTATTAAAAGGTCGTTTCGAACCTTAATTACTATCGCGGCTAGGTTTAACCTAAAGCTAAAGCAATATAACGCTGTAAACGCCTTCGCTAATGCGAATTTGCCTTACGAAATATATACAAAAATATCCTTAAGCTACTTATAACGTAAAAAAATACTTTTAATCAAGAAGGCATTATATAAATTAAAGGAATTACCTTTGCTTTAATAAAAGGAATTTACCAGCACACTAAAAAATTTAAAACTTAGCCCCGTTCCGTACGAACCTTATTGTTTTATCCGTTAAAAGATATTCCTCTTTTTTTTGGTAACGATATTATCGCCGCGTATAAAAAAAGGATTAAGACCTCGTCGATCAGTTAATCTAATAGGTCCAGGAACGGTATACCTTTATAGGAAATAAAAACTTATAATGGTTTTTCGGCATCGAAGTAATCAAAGACAAACTTAATAACAAAACTAATTATCCTAATCCGACTTCATAAACAAGCTAGCTAACCTAATCCCTAAAGAAAATCTAAATAGCTACCCAGATACGCCCATAACAAACGTCGAGCTATTGCTGAATCCTAATCTGGCCTATCTAAGGTCCGTTAACAGATATCAAAAAAAGATCGGTTCTATCCTATATATAGCAGTTAATACTCGATCCGATATATGCTTTACTATATCCCGACTTGCACGATTCAACCTAAATCCTAGCAACGCACATTACAAAGCTGCCGGTCGAATTATATTATACCTAATCGGAACCAAAACGTTAACGTTACAGTTTGGTAGCGAAAATTCGATAAATACTTAAAGCAACGCCTTTTTTGCAGACAACACGATCGATCGAAAAAATTCCCAAGCTTACGTTATAAAGTTATTCGGAAAAGTAATAAGATAACGGGCGAACAAGCAAAACATAATAACTATTTCCACAACCGAAGCGGAATTATTATCCCTTACGCAGGCTATAAAAAAAGCCTTATTCAGCTTTCGACTGATCAAAAAATTAAAAATTATCCTAAATGCAGAACCGCTAAATATATAATGCGACAATTAACAGACAATACGGCTAGTTAACGCCGACGTCGCCCTTTTAAAAACAAAGCTACGGCACGAAAATATACATAACTACTAGCTACGAAAAGCAGCAAAAAGAGATCTAATCAAAATGAATTATATACCTACGGGTAACATACTAGCTAACGAACTAATTAAAACCCTATCACGAAAAGCTTTTAGGCACTTTAAAAAGCAACTAGGATTAATAGATATTACAAAAGCCCTAGACCGGCGGAAAAAAGCTTTAAAAGAAATTTCGGACGAGGATTGGCTAATCAAAAAGACTCAATCGCCGGAGGAAAAGTAAAATGGACAGCTGTAGCTCTAGGAAGTGATAAAGTATGGCGATCAACGCCGTAAATGCTTCAAGGCGTTAAGGGGGTATGTCAGCTAGCTAGGGGTGCGTAGCGCCCCATATACGGAAAGGTCACCTAATGATCGGCCTATATATACTCCGTAGCTAAACTACTTAAAGCTGCACGCGTATAACAAGCACCTGTAACTTAACTGAATACAACAACACATCTAATGTCCCCTATATCTGACAAATTACCCTAGCAATGAATAAGACATTTCTTTACAACAATAACTATTAACTATAACTTCACTCTGCAATATCTTAACAACTATTTAATCAATTAATTTCGGGTCAAGATAGTTGATTTCGATCGTAAACATAGAATTCAAGATGTTAAGGGCTTTATTGCGGAAGGTAGTTCCGAAACCCTTATAAACGTACGATTCGATATACCTTAGTCGACCTTGTTATACCGCGTTTATGGCTTCAAATTGCGTTCCGAAGCTCAAAGTAACGCGCGTAAGTTTTCGGATTAAGAAAAACAGAAATTTGTTAAATGGATATTGTTTAAAAAAGTACGCAGTCGCGCTCTGACGAAAAAACAGGTCCGTTAAATGGCCGAAACCTTGCTAGGCCCGGAAGGAACCATTGGAAAGTACTGGGTTAATCGCTTTATCGAACGTTATAATAAGATATATACGAAAAAAGAACAAATTATGCTTCGGAAACGTTTCGAAATACGTAATCGTAACGAGATTTACGAATTCTTTTTCTTCTTAGCCTAAATCTGATTTAAATATAATATCTAGCCTGCGAACGAATATAATATAAATAAAACTGGCGTTTAAAAAAGGAACAAATCGACGAAGCGGTTGTAAAAATTCGGAAATAGCCCGTATAAAACTTAAAAAATCGGGAATAACGCTATAAATTTTTTCAAAAAAGTTAAATATAACTTACCTCAGCTAGCTCAGGCCTCGCTGGCTCGTTTTTCATTTTCTTCAAAGTCACTCAAGTACTACTCCACAACGCTAAAAATTAACCAATCAAATCCCAAATCCTCGTAACGAGCCAGCGAGGCCTGAGGTCAGGTTGCGCGGACAGGGGTCTCGTTCTGGGCATCGCCACCAAAATTATCAACTTTCCTTCTATTTCCATTAAGGAATCCAACGATTTGAATAAAAAGAAACAGCTACGCAATCAATTTAAGTCAGTTAAGTATGAAACTATATACAAGCCTCGAATATAAGCTAATATGCATGTAAGAATTTTTTCAATTTTTTCTGATAACTATTACAACCAATACGGCCAAGTTCAGATCTAGGAAATAGACGACCGCAACGCTCTCATCACTGCGACGCAACAACCACCGGTCGTACCATCGTGCACCGAGCTTCTCTAGTATATTCTGTATGGGGAAAGTCCGTATATCAATTTTTTCGGGCATATAGGTTATGGTTGTTGCGTCGCAGCTATGAAAACGTTGGGGTCAATTAAGTCCGGAACGCCCTTATGGCTGCGACGCAACAACCACAACCCGTACGGCCAAATGAATAGCTGGACGGGCTTCTCCCATACTAACTTACCCTTGGAAGGTCCATGGCAAAATGTTACGACCGGTGGTTGTTGCGTTATAGCCATAAGGGCGTTCCGGATTGAAGGTTTGCTCAGAACGAGAATTTGATTTAGATCTTTAATATCTCCGCCAAACTAACCCCGATTAGAAAGCTATATATATAGTTAGGAAGCCCTTTAATTACTTTATATAATAACGTTTTCCATTATTTTCCATCCATTTTTGTTGCTGTTATATTTGCTAGTTTCCAAGTTAGATTTTCGAAAATTTATATGGGACTGCTCAGAACGAGCTCGAAAAATCACAACTTGATATCAGGCCCTATTTTTGAGGGTTTGTTATTTCTGTGGAGCTTCTTCTTAAAAAGGTTTAGTCGATACAGTTGACCCTTGCAGCTACTTGATTAAAAGCGCTAGCCACGGCTGCGCCTACGGCGCAGCCCCAACCTCAAAAATGGGGCCTGATCTCGATGAGGTAAAATATAACGTTCCACACAAGCTCGCGAGCCGTTTTTTAGCACCTTGCAACAACAAACTCAAATTACTCAACTACAATACATCAAATCAATCCCAATCAATCGAATACGTCTTTGCTAACTATATCTACAGCCTCTTTTCAAACGTGCACATTATATCAAAGCTTATTGCGAATGCCATGTTGCCATTTCTTCCTCCCAACCTGATATAAATATATTGCTGATTTAAAAATATATACGATTAGAAATAAAGGTAACTTAATGCTATTTTATATCGTAATCGTTTTCTTCTTAAATACATTTTCTAAGCGCTTTGTACTCCCATTTTAAGCCCGGGTATGCGGTACTAAAAGCTTAAGTTTAATATTAAGAAAGGCGATTAAAGTATATTTCGAAGCTAGTAATTTTTCAAATTTCGGTATCGCATTCGACCATTTATAAAAAACTCTTATCTTAGTTTTCTAGAACTCTTAAAAGGTATTAGAATGTTGTAATTAGTATATCTTCTTTTCAGTTCTTAAGGTAAATATTCTAGATAAAGCCGAAATACCTGTCGGTAGTAAATATAACGTATTTATATATTTTAAAGTTTTTTTCGAAGTTTGTAAAGTCGATGGCAATTCGTCATCCTGATCGGGAAGCTTTTTTCTTCGTCTCGCAGCGTATTTGCCTTTTGGCTTTCGCTTTATTACATACTTAGTGTTCGACTGTTATAAACTTTTCAAGAGGATTCTCTTTATATAGAACTATAACTGGGCGATTACCTTACGTCTTGGGTATCCTAATTTTAGGTATTAAATCGTACCGTTACCGATTCGTAATGGTTTCGCTATATATAAATTAACGTTTCGTTTATAAAATGCGAAGGCTGCATGGATAACTATTGCGCTAATATTTTCGATAACGAATTAATTAAACTTATTTATTAACGTAGTACTTACTTGATTATACTTATTCGAATAAAATTATTAATTCTTCTGTTATTCTATTAAGGTTCTTTTTTTAAAGTAGTCGGAAAGATATTAAGTTGTAGGCGAAATTCTTGCAATAAGCTATATTATAGAGACTTAACGCTTTTAGGCCCTTAAGGCTTTAAAGCAGCATTTTTTTTTTTTTGTATCTTCTAACCGAGACGAAATTATTCCCTGCGTATAATCCGTTACCTTGGATCGTTATCTTATAGTTTAAGAACTTGCTAATTAGAATAAAGATGTATATTATAAACCTTAAGTTCAGAATAGCCGAATTTTTTAAGGAGTAAAACGCGACGTTTATCGTATTGCGTAAATTACAAATCAAGAAGTATGCTAGATCTTATTTTACTTCCTTTAAGAGTCAATTTATCTAGTAGGTGGTTAATTTTTCCACGGTTTTTAATACACTATTAATCATTTCCATTAAGAATTAATCGGAAGTAATTCAGTTCTAGACCAATACTGAAATTGCCTTACTGGGCTTGAACTTTGCTGGAACTTTGCCGGGGAACGCTTGATAGCATTGGGGTAACGTATATGCAAGGTTTAGGCACGTTTTATACCGAATTCTTCATGCGTTTAACTTTTGACGCTTTCGTTTATTGCTGCTGTTATTTCGGCCCGTTTGGGAACCTGTACGACTGCTTCGTTTTGGTCTTTTTCTAGAGGTTTTATTACGTGGTTGATTGCTAGTATTTTTAATTTTTTCTTAATTAGAATCGTCCTAATTCAAGGAGTTTACTGGAGCTTCATAAAAGGTCGAGAATGCTACTTTAACTTCTTTTGCTAACTATTATGGATTCGTTATGATTTAATAATTTAAAAAATTAACCTTAATTTCCAAGTAATTGATCGTTTCGTTTTCGATATTATCCCGCTTAAAAAATATAAATAAATTCGATTAACTAGGCATAATCGGCGTTACTGCTATATATAACTAATTCGTTTAGATAACTGGCATAGTTATTTTCGAGAACCCCGTAGCGTTGGCCTTAGGCCATAATTTCTTATTATTTCGTTATTTATTTATCAAATCTTTTAGCGGCTTTAGAGGCCTGCTTTAAATGTTTTTCGTGTTTTCGTATTTTCGGTCAATATTTATAAATAACCGACTGTCGTAAACCTTTCCGGATTATTGCAATTTAGCATATTAACCCTTGAGGTCGTTATTTAGATTTAAGCAAATTACTTGATAGATCAAGAAATACTGTTAAAACCCTATTTCATAAGTTCGTTATAATTCTTTCAGAAGGTTTTCTATTCCCAGTTTAAATAGGTACAAGTTGTAAAATTCTAATTGTAAGCTTATTTGCCTTCGGTCATTATCTCGAAGATATTTATCAGATAACTCGTATGATCGATTTTTTTGAGTAGTTCTTCTGAAAAATTAGGATAAGGATAAGGTTATAGTAGTTAAGGTATTAGTTCGCGTTTAAGGACGGAGTCGTCTTTTTAGATAGGGGGTTATATCGGATGCTGCAAGTTTAACAGGTTATGGAACATTTTAATCAGGATTAATATTCCTAAGCTTTAATATTAAATTCGTCTTTAAATTTGTTCTAGTCCTTAGCACCGTTGTAAATAACTGCGGACGTCGACGATACGGTCGCTATTATAGCCAATAAATATATAAATAATTGTAACTAATATATATACTATATTATTTAACAACAGCTAATTAATTACTTAATAACGCGAATTAAGCACATAAAACCTTTAATTGTCAGATATAAAGAATATTAGTTATGTTGTATTAATTGGCTAGTTGTGTGCACTTTCGCAAGGCGTACTGATCTTGAAAGTAATCTAGCCACGGAACATATATGTTCCGATCAAAAAGAATCTTTATCGTATACAGATGTTAGCGCACCTCCTGCTAGCTGACAATTACTGAAAAAAGGCTGAAAACATATAACAGTTATGGGCTTAACTAATTATTAAACTAAGTCGTACAGTTTATATTAGCAGTAATATCGTAGGATTGTAAGCAATAAAGCGATAGTTACGTTTAATAATAATAAATCTAAATTTACGTAACCAAGTTGTACTTATAAGCTGGTGTTATTTGAATTATAGGAAATAATAAGTGTATATATTTTATTCTTGGCTTAACGGGTTTAAGCTGGCTTAAATCTGATTACAGTAGTTAAGTGTCTTTAAGCCCTATAAGCACCTTTAAGCTATTGCCCTGGCTTAACCGGCTTAAGGCGCTAAGCCCTCGTTGATCCAATCAAACACTTTGAGCTGGTTTGAGCCAGTTACGTGACTTGAGACCTACGTCGGGGATGTGCCCTACATTCCCCGACGGTCCTTCCATATGCCAGGTCCTTTGGTTATAACCGACGTTACCTACATGCCTAGGCAAACATTTTTGGTTGGTGACGTTACCATTTTTGAGCTTCAAGGCGCCCACGCCTTTTGCGCCTTTTCCCTCACCAACCTAAGTGATGGCTTTGGCAATATCGATGTTGTCTGCCGTCTGCACTTCCTCCTTGCTGACCCCCAAGCTCCTCATGTTAACCACTTTCCATCTGCGGATGGCCAGCGTACACGAAGCAGCTGCAATGAACATAAAGCCGGTGAATAGCTGTGCACCCAAATAGCTGCCAGTACCCGTGTAAATTTCCAAGGCGATTGGCGTGGCGAATGTTGAAGGCAGAATCCCTGCTAGCCAGAGAAGACTGAGTCCCGAAGGCAGATTCTCTATGCCAACAATCTCAACTAAAATTGGTGCAGCGTTGACCCAGAATATCCCTGAGACGAGCCCTTCGATAAGTGCGAAGAAGATGAGAACCCCGAATGATTTAGCATTGACCCAAACGAGCGTGGCTATAAATCCTGACAGAAATGACATTAGAATCCTCATATTGAGGCGTCCAAAACTGTCGCTTAACCATCCAAGAGCTGGACGCCCGACAGCTTGACCAAACATGAAGAAAGCAGGTATCAGAGAAGCCTGTGACGAGTCAAGGCCTATGACATCTGCGTAGTTGGCGAGAGTGAACACGAGCAAGAAATAGCCGAGCATGCTAAAAATGCCGAAGAGGAGTATCAGAAGGAACTCGATCCTCCGTAAGAGATTGGTGTCAAGGGCCAGACGGCGTGCCGAAGTATCGTCGTGCCGAGTCCGGATAAGGAGAGTGGAGGCGATGTTTGCTACGACTGAGACCGTTGCTAGAATGCGATATGCCCAGTCCAAGCCAAGGTTGCGAATCATTGCTCCAACGGCGAGCGAGTAGGTCAGACCGCCAAGCCCAGCTCCGGAAATGGCGATGCCATTAGCCAGAGCACATCGTCGTGCGAACCATTGAGAGATGATGCCGTAGGAAGGCAGAAAGAGGAAGCCCATGCCAAGGCCAAAAAGCACTCCCTGTGATAGAAAGAGATGCCAGATTTGAGTTGACAGGTTTGCGCAAACGAGGCTGACCGACTGGAGCAGGGCGCCAACAAGCATGATAGGCCTCATCCCCAGGTTCCGGGTCATGGTAATTAGTAACAAAAGGTGACATGAACATCATTACACCGACGCTTAACGAACCGACAGATGCATATTGTAGCGGGGTTCCACCAGGGAAAGTGTCCTGGGAAAGATAGTGGCGAGAAATACTGAATATGCGGCGCTAATGCCCCAGGAATGACCATTGACGATCGCAACGGAGGCCGCGACAACCCAACCGTAACCACCATCCGGAATGATAGCCACGGGGGGTTCAGAATGCGAGGATCCGTTGCTGGTCTCCATTGTAGTATGGAGTTGAAGCGAATTGAGGAGCAAACAATAAGAGGGAAAAACTCGACAATCTCGACTTCCTGTTTTCTCTGGCGCGTTGTTATATCATGGCCATGGTCAAAGTCACAAGCAACGACAGACAAGACGGTCTTTTATCGTCGACACTAGCAAGAACTACCAGCCGCATGAGTTGTTTCTGAGAAAGAGAATTCCCGGCTAGTTGTGAGCCGCCCGTGTCCTCGAGTCATCCCAGGGTAGCCTGTTGGCCACCGCTCGGAAGTCTTTATCGACCTCGCCAACGCGGAGTCAAGGGTCAGCCGCCAAGAGGTAAGCAACTGACCAATGATTATTTATTTCCGACGTCATTTTGCCCTTTGGAAGAGGACTAAGATGAGCAGCGGCGATTGTTAATCAACGTGTCCTTTAGACCTGCTTTGTCGCCGTTCTAAATCAAGACGCCGAAAAGAATGCAAAGGACTTCGCATAATTATATAAGTAGAATGATACTAATTGCGTCAACAAAAAAAAAAAAAAAAAAAAAAACCATATGGGAGACGCAAGATCAGTTCCTCATTCCGATTCTCGACTGTTGCACTTCAAGCCCAAAGTTCATCCCTCGCCATGAACCGGATCACGCTTTACTCTCACCAATATGGGCCTAACCCATGGAAAGTAGTACTTATCCTGGAGGAGCTCAAGGTGCCCTACGAAACCAAGTTCATCGATTTCAAACATGTAAAAACGGAGCCCTATCTCTCCCTGAACCCGAATGGCCGTTTACCAACAATCGAAGATCCTAACACTGGACTCATGTTGTGGGAGTCGGGCGCCATTGTCGAATACCTTATCGAACGGTATGACTAGGCGGAGCATTTGATCAGTTACACCGACCCTCATTTTAAGCACCACTTATCGCAATGACTATTCTTCCAAACTTCCGGACAGGGCCCTTATTTCGGCCAAGCCAGCTGGTTCACTCGTTTCCACCCCGAGAGAATCCAGAGTGCAATTGATCGCTATGTTGGCGAAATTCATAGAGTTACTGGCGTTCTCGATAGAGCTCTAGGCGATAGGGATTGGCTCGTCGGAGAAAAATGCACATACGCCGACCTCTCGTTTGTTGCGTGGCAGCGCTGGGGTACCAGATACGCCGGAGATGATCTGTATGAAAAGTTTCCCAAGGTCGGAGCTTGGATGAAGCGGGTGGAGGCTAGGGAGACGGTTCGGAAGATTTACCATGACCAAGATGAGGCTATTTCCAAGGTTGAGAGGGGAGAATGACGAGATTAGGCCGTTGGACTGAAAGGAATTTCTAGTAAAATCTTTGTAAAAAGTGATGTTACCCGACCGTTGTCTTCATGGGTTATTGTATCTTCACTTCATGCAGGCTGTGTTTTTGACATTACAATTTGTCTTCGGCTTGAGATGCGAAGCCTCAACATAGCAGGAGAGCCGGAATCTTTTTTGACTCCAATTTACGGGGTAGAGTGTCTTCCCGGGTAAGGTGGTGCAGGGAGGTAAGGCTTCTGGCGATGCGGCAAGAAACCATATACTGATTGTAGATACATATCAGATTGCCTAGGGAATCCTACTTCTCTTCGGTGACATGGAAAAAGAAGGTTCATGAGAACAACACGCAGAAAGTACTCCCAATAGGAAGAAAGAAGGGAGAGCAATATTGGGAAGGAACGTTGGGTATTTTTTTTTCTCTATATAAGAGCTTGAACTCGTCTAACATGATCTATGGTAGCTACCGAGCAGGCCTGGTGGTGATGAGATGGGAAATAGTGAGGATGACATTCTTTTCGGTCCTGGGTTACGTGATCCGGACAGATATGAATCTACTTACAACATGCCTCACCCCCCGTATTTATATTTCCTAGTCTGCAAAAACAAGATGATTGTACTGAAATATCCGCACCCGCAGAAGCAATCATGAGTTGAGCCTGAATGGCCTTTACTTCACCCATACGATTCAGACGAAGCAGACATTCATGGTAACCACGCAAAGCCCAGATGTTGTTGGGGTGAGCGTGAGCCCGTACAAGCTTGCCAGAGAGTCCCAAGTCCTCAGCATATGCCTGCATCGCTTCTTCCACGTGCCCTTGCTCCAACAGAAGAGCTGCATACGGATGGCGGGTAGGAAGCATCCAACCCCACGGTTCGGCGTATAATTCGTACTTGTACCGTTATAGGTTTTTTTCGTACTGTTCGTATTGCATTTAAAGCCTTCCTAAGGTATTGCTGTCCACTTTCGTTTTTTCTGCCAGCCTGGGGCTTTATTATAGATAGCTTGGATTTTTTGAGCTGTTTTCGAATTGCTAAATTCTTTTTCCAAGTTTTTTGTTCTTATCTTGGATCCATTTTAACTGCTATTTTTATCGGCGTAACGTTGCTGTTAAATATTCCACTTGGTTCTGGAACGTTTTTCTGGTAATATATTTTAGCTTTAGGGTTTTCCAGCTTTGGCTTAAAAAGAAACGAATTTTCTCCTATATAGCTGATTACTTTTCTAGGTCTTCCGTAAAGGCTAGCTGGATCAGTAAATCGGTAATCATTTTCTGGTAGTGCTTTTTTATTGTTTTTTGAATTAATTCTTCCCGCGTTTAGTAATTGCACCGTTTGTAATAGCACTAGGGTTTATATATAGGGCAGTATTTGCCTTTTGGCCAGCTCCTGGTAAGTCGAACCCCCCCCTCACGCTCCACCCCCCCAACGCGCCACCCCACAACCGCATTGCGCGTTGATCCACTTACTGATTTCTTTCCCTATAAAAGCCTTCTCAACAACGCTAAAGAAAATGGAGAAAATTATCCCCTTATTCAGCAGAATCTGCGCTTTCGAACGATATGCAGCTCTCAGCTCAATTCCGTACGGCGCAGGCGATTAAGAAAATAACGCGTAGGAAATCCCTGCGTTCAGTTTCCAAAGGCTACCAGGTCGACAGGCGATATACCATACGCCGCATTAATGGTATACCTACGTAAAAAGAGGTTAATAAGGTTTAGCAGAAGCTATTACGAGTTTAGGAAAAAGGTTTAGCCCATTGGGTTATTATGCAAAGCCATTTAGGCTATACGCCGCCGCATTCCCGATTTCGCCTTTACGCCTAACGGCTTCTGATTAACAACGGCAGCCCTTAATACCTAGGAAAAGGATGGGTAACCCGTTTTCTGCGGCGTTATCCTGATATTAGGACCCTTAAAGGCAAAACCATTAATTATAAACGTTTAAATAGGACTTCGCCAATCTTTACTAACGTATTATTCGACCGCTTCGAACTGCCCGCTATTAAGGCTATCAAATAACGTAATAGATATAACGCCGACAAGATCGGGATAATAAAAGGTATAAGGAAGAACGTTCTCGTTTTCGGTAAAGCCTTTAAAAAGTTCGTACTTTTAAAGGACGCTTTTAAATAATAATGGGTTACTATAATCGCTTATGTTAGTACTAACGGGCGAACCTTTTTACCACTTATAATCTTCAACGGCAGCGACGTATAACAATAATAGTTTCCTAACTCCAATAATAAAGCATACGAAAACTAGTACTTTATCACCTTTAATAACGGCTGGACTAGTACCGAAATTGGCCTAAAGTAATTACGCGAAATCTTTATTCCCTATACTAAGCCGGCGAACCCTAAAAAATGGAAACTGTTGGTAATAAACGGCCATAATAGCTACACCACCGAAGACTTTATGTAAATATGCCTTCAGAATAAGATTTACGTCGTCTTTTTGCTTACCTACGTTTCTTACGTTTTCCAACTTCTTAATATGGATATCTTTTCCATCTTAAAGCGGAAATTCCGTTATTGGTTCCGGAAACGTTGCTTTAAACGGGTTTCCGAAGTTACAAATAAAACGGATTTTCTTTAGGCGCTTTCGTACGCTTAGCAGGAAGTTATAATAGTTTTAAAATATATTATAAAAAGCTGGGAAATTACAGGTTTACGCTTTATCAACAGGGCAAAGGCGTTAAATAATAAGTACGTCAGGGCCGGGGCCTAAATAGCGGAAGCACCCAAGCGCAAATCGAAATTTACTCCCGCACGTCTTGATTTTAGTACGCAGATAACTGGTTTAAATATTAAAACGCCTAAATCATCTAAGGATATAAAGGTTATCGAAAAAGCCCCAGTAAAAATCGATCCAATCTTCGGAAAGCTTACCGCGCGGTTTTTATTTTGCAAAATTAGCAAGGTCCTTAATGAAAAAAATAACAAATTAAGCGCTACCGAAATTTAAAACAGTTAGTTAATTACTGCCATCGATAAAGCGAAGCCTAAAAAGCGTAAGCTAGTACAGCCCGAGCCAAATAAAGACTTTGTAAAGATAATATCGGTTAAAAAGGTAAAGGTAAGGTTACGGACCGTTCCGAAGCAACGCTTTACTGTAACTTAACGAAATTAACAAGAAGATAAGCCTTCCGAAAGCGAAGAAGATAGCGAAGATGATCCGGAATACATCATTGTACGTGGCGGTTAGTATGGAGTTAATTAAATAAAGGGTTGTTAAGATATTATTATTTATATTAAAGAGTTGTGTTATTGATAGCTTCAAAAATGGGTGGCGCGTTGGGGGGGTGGAGCGTGAGGGGGGGTCCGACTTAGCTGCCAATTCGTCGATCTTTTCCATCGTTGCCATTTCGCGTATATAGCGGTACCACTTTTAATCCCTGGGATCGCTGCCAGTTCGATTTTTAAAATCGAAGCCTTGTCGCCATATACGTGTAATTCGTTGCGCGATATATTTTTTCTTATCCTCGTATATCTTGCACTGCGGTAGTCGACAGCTGACCGCGTAAAGCTTTCCGTGCCGATCGGATTCTCCTAGGTACAAATTTTCGTCCCATTTTCGGTATTCCTTTAGCCATACATTAAGCATTAACTGGTTGTTTTTCTGCTGCCGTTTTTGCTATACGCAGATAGGTAGCTTGTCATCGCTTAGCTCTTTTTATCATTCGTGCTTTTATAGCTATTAAGTAATAGTAGGTTCAGTAAATCTGGCTTTTTTGGCCTTTTTAGCTTTTACTTGGGCTAATATCTTTACTTTTTTTATTCCCTCTCGTACCTTTGGTAAAAGGTTATCGTTATTTTTGGCGCGGATTATGTTAATCGTTTTTCGGTCGTTAGGTTCCTTATTATGCTGGTTTTTAGGAACTGGAGCTTAATGTACCTTTTTCGGGTTTTTGCATTTTCGCGTAATATGTTCGGACTTACTACAGTTATAGTAAGTAACGGATTTTTTATCTTTCAACTAGATAGCCTTTAATTTTATAAATCCTGATTAAGTTTTATAAAAGATAAAAAGCGTAGGGCGTTTTTGGCCTTAATTAACTTCTTAGAATTTGGACCGTAGGGCGAATTGTTTACGTCGTTTTTATCGTCGTTTAAATTGTCGATTGTCGATTTTTACAGCCTTAACGATATATTTATCGAATGCGTTAGGTCGTTCGATTTTGATAATTTCGTCCTTAATATCGTTTTTTAACCCTTTATAAAAAGCGTCGATTAGGGTATCGTCTTCGTCGTCGACCTATTCTACCTTGAATATAAAGTTCTTAAACTTAACGGTATATTTAAAAACTGGTCCTTTTTGTTTAAGCTGTAAAAGATTTTATATAGCCTTTCGTTCTACGTTTAGGTTACCGAAGTTATCCTTAAACTTTTATTCGAAGTTAACGTAATTTTCGAAGATTTTTTAGTAACCGTTTCCTAGGTATTATGACGGCTATGGGCTTAACCAACTATTAAACCTAGTCGTACGGTTTATGTTAGCAGTGGTATCGTAGGAATTTAAGCAAGAAGGCGATAATCACGTTTAATAATAGCAAATATAGATCTAGGTGACCAAGTTATAATTGCAAGCTAATGTTATCTAGCCTAAATTATAGGAAATAATAAATATATATATACTAATCTTAGCTTATTGAACTTAAACCGGCTTAAACCTAATTACAGTAAGCAACCCCCTTTAAGTCCATAGAGCCCCTTTAAGCTATTATCCTGGCTTAACCGGCTTAAGGCGCCAAGCCCTTATTTAAATATATTAAGCTGGTTTAAGCCAATTACGTAACTTAAGGCCTATATCGGAAATGTATCCTATAACTTCCGACCATTTGTTAATCGAACCAAGGCCTTTGGCCATAACACGATTTTCCCCTTTTTAAGATCTTTACCTTTAAAAATTAATTTGTTTGTCGCATTTGTTTGGTAAATAATTTCCCCTTTTTTGTATCGGTTTTTTTTTATTCCCGCTGCAAGTTTTAAAAACGAAACTTGCAAAGCTTATTCTAACTTTGGAAAGTGCGCGCGTATAACGAACCTGTTACACAACCACCTGGAAGCGTAATCAGTATCCGAAAGGGATTCTTGATTTGCAGGTAACAATAGGGCGAAAAATGATTTAGTAATCTATTTGTTAAAGAAATTTACGGACTTTTCTCTTAATTGCAGAACGTTACCTTTGATTAAAAACTTAGATTAATAGTTAAATAACGAATTTATCTGGATGTTATTTACATAGGAACTTATTTGTTTATATATATCTTTCCGATTCAGCAGTTGTGGTGGATATATTTGGATATGTTTTGCATCCAACAAATCCAAGTATATCCTCTTATAGTGGTTGTAGATGGATGTGTTTTACATCTATTAACTCTAAGTACATCTAGGCATATAAGGTTTTTAGCCGACCTTTATCCGTTGCATTTAAAGTTTATTGGAGTTATTTCGATAATCCTTTTGGCACATCCTTTTTTTATATTAGTTGGACGTAACATTATTTTCTTCCTTTTAGGATTTTTGTCCTAAAGATAAAACAAGTAAATATATTCCCTTTTGTTTTTTAATTTTTTTAATTGCTATAACTTTATTTTATAATATCGAATCTGGCTGTTAAATTAAACGGGCGTTTTTATTCAGACCAAAAAGTATTTCGTAAAAATCGGGTTATTTGGCTTAAAGAATTTAGCGACAGGCATTATTTTTGTTTTTCGTATATTCGTTTTAAAGAAACAAATTGTCGGTTTGCCGCGGGCGTTTCTTTTTGCAATAATTACCAACGCCGTTAACGTCGAAACTGTGACGTGGCGACAATAAATTCTTTAAACCGAATAATTTAGGAGCAAAAACGGTTTTAAAAGAAATAACGAAAGGTAAAGGATTAATTATTAATCCTTTAAAGACGGGTTTAAAAAATGGATAACCTGCGTTAGCGCTAAAAAGAAGAAATGTAGGGGTCTGTTAGTCGGTTAAAGCAGTTAAAGCTTTAATAGGATTTTTTAAAACGTCGGGCGATAAAAATGCTGAACGAAGGTTTCGAATTGGATTAACTGGAGGAAAGAGAAAAAGTAAAAAATGAACGGCGACGGGCTGCTGCCGCGTAAGTATAGTTTGCTTTTAAGATTAACGCGATAATAAAGTGTTACGAATTAGGACCTGCTTTCCCTGTCTGGGCAAGGACACCCTACGGATAAACTTCGGGTATAAGTGTCTTGGCATTTCAATGTGATCTGGAGGATCTGATAGATCTGGATCAGATTATACAGATCTAGTAGATCTACGACATACCCATAAAAAACCAAAGGATATATAATAAATGGGTTTCTCCTGTAAATAACACCTATTTAATTTCGCTCCTTAGCTAGTAATTAAATTTTTAATTAAAGGCATCGTTTTTCGATTAAGGGAAAAGTCCGTAAATCTTTTTAACGAACAAATTACTGAATTATTTTTCGCTTTATTATTACCTGCAGATTAAGAACTCTTTTCGGATACTGTTTATATTTCCAGGTAGTTGTATAATAAGTTCGTTACATTTTGATAGTTCCTTAATTAATAGCCGACGAATAGTTTAAGGCCTAGTTAAGTATAAGCTTTCTTGAACCCAGTAAAAACGATATTACAAAACGGCGTTCAAAAGATAAACGATATACCCGATCGCCCTTATTAGCAAGCGATTAATATCTAAATTAAAACATTTTACCCCTTATTAAAAAAGTCCTTTTTTAATTTTTTAATCGATAATATGGCCCTTCTTATTACTCGGTTTTAAGGAAAACCTTTTTCTTTTTTGTAATAATCCTTTCCGGTTTCTAAGAAAATAATTAAGGTCCAGGAAAACGAACCGGAAAAAAAAAGGAAAAAAATACGACAGCCCGAAAAGTAAAAAAAAAGAACTTACGATTAACGACAAACTGCGCATTTTGATAACTAAATTTCAGGCGGTAAAAAAGGAAAATACTAAATTCGTTCGATAGTAAAGGTTTTTAATATTGCCTTTATTCGGCGCGAATTAATTTCGCGAAAACATTATTTTACCCCCTGCTTATTATAGAATACCAAAGATTAAGGGTTATAAGCTAACCTTTCCAAAACCTTACGACGGTACCACAAATATGGAAAAATTTTTGTATAGGCCAAACTTTACCTTAAGTTTTCGAAAACTTTTTAAGAAAAAAGTATTAAAAAATGTTAGCCATTTTTTAACTACTTGCAAAAAAAGTTCTTTAGTAATTCCAGCTAATTATGGAAAATTATTTCGGAAATTACCTTAACGAATTATCCGACTTTACTAATTACATTTTTAGTAATTACGAGCATTTAAAAAAGCAAATGCGAACCTTATTTGGAAACTTAAATAAATAGCAGGATGCCGTTAAAAAGTTGCACCATTTTTAACAGACAAAATCAGCGGCTGAATACATTACGGAATTTTATCGCCTTGCAGCAACCTTTTATTTACCGGAAAGCGTTTTGTTTTACCTTTATTACGATGGCTTAAAGTTATAAGTTAAGGACAAAATATACAGGGTACCTAAAATAAGGCCTTTTTAGGATTACATTAACAAGGTTATTATTACCGATAGACGTATTTTTGACAGGTACCTGGAAAAGAAAAGGTTTAACAAAAAAAGGGACGATCGAAGCTTTAGCAGTAGGTTTTAAGGAAGTAAAAATAAGGACAAAACCCAGAAAAAAGCAAATACCACTTTAAGGGAGCCTAAAAAGGACAAGTTTAAGGTTAAATGCTTTAATTGTAGTAAAGAAAGCCATTACAAGAACGAATATCGTTCCCTAGCTAAAAGGAACTTCAGGAAAAAAGGGATTCCTTAAAGGAAGGCCCAAACGGCCGAATAAGAAACAGATAGTAAAAGCAAGTAAAAAAAGGAAGTTAATTTTACTTTTTTCCAACAGGAATATATCATTGCGACGATTCATTATGAACCAAACGGCGACCCAGAGTACGAGCGTTACCCGATTTGCCAGAATTAAACAGTTAAAGCCTGCAAATATTATTCCGGATAACCGGTTTTTAAGGTAGCTATAAGGTTAGGATGTGAATATTATTTAGATGTACAGAAGTGCGAAATATATTACGAATATGGCTAGATGCGCCCAGAATTTAGTAACTACGGACAAAAAACCTTTAAATCCAACGAACCCTTAAAACGGGCGGTATACCTTAAAATCGAAGCCCTTAAATA
Source organism: Monosporascus sp. mg162 (assembly GCA_004155945.1). Classification (NCBI taxonomy): domain Eukaryota; kingdom Fungi; phylum Ascomycota; class Sordariomycetes; order Xylariales; genus Monosporascus; species Monosporascus sp. mg162. Next base: position 90,345 of record QJNY01000200.1, read on the forward strand.
GGACTTTATTAATAGGTACGGATTTTTTTTCATTTTTCGGCCTATAACGATAACGATTGTTCAATTTACCTTCGAGCAAAGGAAGATAACGATTATTGGCCCGGTTGGGACGAAGAAACCTTTATAAAGCCTGATAACGATTGCAAATATATCGAAATCCCCCGATAGCCCGGATACCTTCGATTTTGTTATTTGCACTTTAATTCGGATTAGAGCTAAAGAACTATTGCTTAAGGTTGCTTATGTTATACCCTTATGTTATATTTGATGTATGGACTTTTGGATATGGAAGCAAGCCCTGCAAAAGTTTCAACTTCGAATCGGAAACCTTTTTAAACGTTAAAGGTAAAAATTATTAAGGTGAAATGTTAGATTGGCTAACGAAAGTGGTATTTTTGCATAAACGACAAGTATACCAAATACGCAGTTAAGAAAGCCTGCGAATAAAAACGCCTTTTAGCGAACAAAACTACGAAGTTAAAAAACGGCAAAGGCTTTCGAAATTAAGGTATCGAAGAATTTTACAAATTAAAACCTTATGTAAGGCAAAAAAAGGATTACGAAGCTAGATCGAAATTTTTATTTAATATCAAAGCTAAACTTTTAAAGTTATGATTAATTTTAAAGCAAAAGGTACCTTTATTTCGTTAACCGTAACCGAAAAATATTATATTCCTTAAAGATATAAGTTAAAGTTTTACAAATTACGGATAGTTGATAGAAATCTTTCCTAATACGATAACGGACGAGTTTTTAGAAAAACTGAAAAACTTTTAATATGAATTTAAGGATATTAAGAACATTTTACGTTGGATATCGCCGACATTTTAGGTTATAATGTTATCCTGGGAATACTATAGCTTAATTCCAGTAATCCGTTAATTAACTGGAAAATTCGTTAACTTTTTTAAAATTACGAATTAATTCTTTTTAAAAAAGGGTTTAAAAACGTTTGTTATATAATCCGAAAAGCTAAGGTATTAAATTTTGCCAGTATTATACCCCCGGAATATCAACGATTCGAACGACTTTTTAAGAACAGAAAAAATTACGAACTGCTTTTATATGGATAATAGGATTACCGTATACCTATTAAAGAAGGATATTACCTTAAGTTTTATAAAATTTACTACATAAATCCAAAAAAGGCAAAGGCTTTATAGAAAAACATTTAGTTAGACCTAAAAAGAAATTATATTTAGCTAGCCGAATCCCCCGTAGGATACTTTATATTTATAATACTTAAAATTAAAAACGGCAAGTAAAAAATCGACTAAGATAAAGATCCGGTTTATCGACGCATAGTCGATAATTGAACGATATTACCATCAAAAACGGTTATCCTTTAACCTTAATGAATACTTTAAAGGAAAACGTAAGTAAAGCTAAATAATTTACCGTTTTAAACTTTCGAAACGGGTATTACCGTATTAAAATAACAAAAGGAAAAAAATGGAAAATTGCCTTTCGAACGATATACGGGTATTACGAATACCGAATTATGCCTTTAAGATTTATTAACGCCCCTGCCAGTTTTTAACGCTTGATTATAACTATACTTAGGAAATTCCTAGACAAATATGTCTTTGTTTACCTCGACGACATCCTTATTTATTCCGAAACGTTAAAAAAATATAAAAAGCATGTTTTCCAAATTCTTAAAGCTTTAAATAAAATAAATATCCGAATTAACCCTGCCAAAAGTATAAAATATACGCAAAAGCTAAACTATCTGGGATTTACTTTTATTTCCGGTTAAATTCAAATTTAAAACTTTAAATTAAAAGCAGTTAAAAACTGGCCTATCCTTAATAAGGTAACCGTTACCGATATCCGGTAAATTTTAGGATTTACAGGTTACGTACGTAACTTGATTAAGGAATATAAAGATATTATTAAACTATTAACGAAATTTATTATTAAGGAGTATATTAAAAAAGAATTCGAACTTTTAAAGAAAGTTAAGGAAACTTTTTAGCTATTTAAAAACGAAATTACTAAAACGCTAATAATAAAATTGCCCAACGCCGACAAAAAAAAACCGCTTAAAGATAAACGCCTTAAATTATATTTTAGGCGTAGTTCTAAAGCAACAAAAAGATAATAAGAAATAATATCCAGTAGCTTATTATTCTAAAGCCCTTCGAGAAGCAGAATTCCGATACGAGATTTACGACAAAAAGCTGCTAGCGATTATTAACGTTTTTAAGAAATGGGAACCTTTTTTTAGCGGAACTAAAAAGCCTTTCAATATTTATTTAAATTACAAAAACCTTACCCGGTTTATGACGACTTAAAAATTAAATAAACGTTACGAAACTTGGATAATTTTCTTATCGAAATACAATTTCCAAATCCATTATATTAAAGGGAAAGAAAATATCTAAGCAGATATTTTAAGTCGCAAAAGAAATTACAACTTTAAGGTTCTAAAACGCCGAATGCAAATATTACAACAAACTAAAGACGGTACCTTACGGTTGTATAAAATACTAAAATAACTTACTTCAAAACTTTTAACGAAATTCCGAAATTCCTATAATAAGGAAAAGCAAAAAGAAATACAATAATTAAGTAAATAACCTAAAAACCAGCTGTTGTACCGTCGTAAAATTTATATCTTTCGAAACAAATAAAAGTTATTCGTTAAGGAATTTTATAAAAATCCGTTATATGGATATTAAGGTATCTTTAAAACTACTAAACGATTGCAGAAAAAATATAACTTTTTAGGACTTCGACGAATTGTTAAACAGGTAATTAAAGATTGCAATATTTGCAACAAAGCAAAAATAACCCGACATAAACTTTATAAATTTTTACAGCTTATAGATATTCTAAAAAAGGCTTGGAATACTATTACTTAGGATTTTATTACCGGTTTACCCTTATCAAAAAATCCCGTTACTGGAGTTTAATATGATGGAATATGGGTAATCGTTAATAGATTTACCAAATATAAATATTTCCTACCTTTTAAAGAAAACGTAACGGCAAAATAATTGGTTTACGCCTTTATCCGATATTACTTTAACAAATATGGGATACCAGAAAGAATTATCTTAAATAAAAATAAGCTTTTTATATTAAAATTTAATATTAACTTTTTTAAGTAAATAAGCGCTAAGCTTAAATTTTTCATAGCATATTACTTATAAATAAATGAATAAATAAAACGTTTAAACTAAATGTTAAAGTAATACTTAAGAAATTATATTAACTATTAACAAAATAACTGGGTTAAACTTTTTCCATTGGCCCAAATAGCTTATAATATATCTGTTAACGAGGATATAGGTATTTTTTCCCATATAACGGTATATGGGCACCAAGCAAAGATTTAACGGCCAGAACAGCTACTAAATAAGGTTCTAAAATTAACTGCGAAAATTTCTTAAGTAAAAACGGTAGCAATTAAAATCCAAACAGTATAGGTCCGCTTACAGAATAAATTACGATTCCTTTAACAAAAAATAACCCAATATTACAACAGGAAAAGAATTAAAGAATTAATTCTGTTAAAAGGAAATAAAGTTTATTTACTACGCTAAAAATAAAACGGAACTTCGAACATTTCCCAAATTAAAACAAAAAGATTTAATAACAAGCTCGATTTTAAAAACCTTAATCCGTTTAAGATCGATAAAGTTATTTCCAAAATTAATTACCGATTATCATTACCTAAAACGATAAAAATACACCCTGTTTTCCATATCTCTTTGCTTAAACCAGCATCTAAAAACGCTCCGCTGGAAACCAATCTGGAAATCGAAAAGGACGACGATAAGTACGAAATTGAACGAATACTAAACTTTAAGGTAGTTAAAGATAAGGTTCAATATTTGATTAAATGGAAGAACTACTTATACGAAAAAAACATTTAGGAACCCCTTAAGCATTTAACGAATGCAAAGGACCTGGTTAAAACGTTTTACCGCTAGAATCTTGACCGACCATCTTTAACGCGGCCAAGGTCGTAGGGGATAACGGCTTAATACTTAAATCTAATCCTTCGGCGTCCTAATCGAAAGAAAGCGATGCCTTTGTTATAGCATTAATCTCGGAAACAAGCCGAGCTTATTTTGCTTTTATATAACGTAATTTTTTTTCCCGTTTTTTCTTTTTTTTTATATTAATTTAATTTTAAACCTTTTTTTAACATTTTTAAAGCCCTTTCTTAAGAAGGTTTTGTTAAAAACTTAAGCGTTTTAATCTTCCAATAAATTTCCTCGTTTTTCTTTTCGCCGCCTTCTAATAAACCAAAAATTTATTTTCAAATTCTCGTTTTTTTTTTCCAAGCGAGATCGTACTTTATTTACCTTTTTTAACGAATTCATGATTAAAACGTTACAAGAAGAACGCTGGCGACGAATACAATAGCTGCAACTTGAAAATTCGACTGTAAAGGAATAGCCGGTTTCTTCGAAACGAACGCAATTAAAACATAAAAAGCCTTCCGTACCAAAGCTTTCAATTAAATCGGCACGGTTATCGCTAAAATCTCGCTAGCCCAAACGAAGGTTTCTTTTCTGTTTCTGCGCGCGATTTAACATATTAAAAAATTAGCTGAAAAAGTTTAAAAAGTTAAACGCCGGAAAATTTCCTACCGTTCTATTTTTGGAACAAAGATTTTGGAAGAAAGGAAATAATGTTACGAATTAGTTACCTCAGCTAGCTCAGGCCCCGCTGGCTCGTTCTCCATTTTCTCCGAAGTCACTCAAGTACCGCTCCACACCGCTAAAAATTAACCAATCAAATCCCAAATTCCCGTAACGAGCCAGCAAGGCCTGAGTTGTAGTTATGCGAACAGGGGTCTCATTTGCAACTTTCCTTCCATTTCTTTTAAAAAATCCAAATATTTAAATAAAAAAAACTATTACGCAATCAATTTAAATCTGTTAAGTATGAAACATGATATACGCGTCAAATATAAGCTAATATGCATATAGGAATTTTTTCAATTTTTTCGGGTAACAATTGCAGCCAATACGGCCAAGTTCAGACCTGGGAAATGGACGACCGCAACGCTTTCATCGCTGCGACGCAACAACCACCGGTCGTACCATCGTGCACCGGGCTTCTCTAGTATATTCTGTTTGGGGAAAGTCCGTATATCAATTTTTTCAGCCGTACGGGTTGTGGTTGTTACGTTGCAGCCATGAGAAAGTTAGGGTCAGTTAAGCCCGGAACGCCCTTATGGCTGCGACGCAACAACCATAATTCGTACGGGCAAAAAAATTGTAGGAAGGGCTTCCCCGATACTAAGTTACATTTGGAAGGCCCATGGCGAAATGATGTACGCGGTGGTTGCGTTGTCGCAGCCATGAGAAGGTTCCGGACTTGATTGACCGGAACGCCCTTCTTGCTGCGACGCAACAACCACCGGTCGCAACATTCTACCATGGACCTTCCAAGGGTAATTTAGTATGGGAGAAGCCCGTCCCGTTATTCTTTTGGCCGTACGGGTTATGGTTGTTGCGTTGCAGCCATAAGAAGTTTAGGGTTAATTAAGTCCGGAACGCCTTCCTTGTTACGATCCAACAACTACCGGTCGCAACATTCTGCCATGGACCTTCCAAGGGTAATTCAGTATAGGAGAAGCCCGTCCCGCTATTCTTTTGGCCGTACGGGTTGTGGTTGTTGCGTCGTAGCCATGAGGGCGTCCCGGTTGGAAGGTTTGTTGCAAATGAGAATTTTAACTTGTATTTCCAATATCTTTACCAAAATAGCTTCGATTGGAAAGTTGTATATATTGTTAGAAAGCTATTTTAAAGCTGCATTTAATATTAGTTTTTGACATTTTATAATTATTTTTTATTGTCGTTTTATTTGTATGTTTTTAAAATAGATTTTCGAAAATTTGTATGGGAACGTTGCAAATGAGGCCAAAAATTTACAACTTGCCATCAGGCCTTATTTTTAAGGTTTTCTTATTTCTGTGGAAACTTTTCTTAAAGAGGTTTAGTTGAGACATCTTACCCTTGCAGCTACTTCTTGATCAAAAGCGATAGCCACGGCTGCGCCTACGGCGCAGCCCCAACCTCAAAAATGGGCCTGATTTTAGTGAGGCAACGAATTAGAAGCTGCTTTCCCTATTTAGGTAAGGATACCTTACGGATAAACTTCGGGTATAGGTATTTTAGCATTTCAATGTAATCTGGAAAATCTAATAGCTCTGGACCAGATTACATAGATCCAGCAAATCCACGATACACCTATAAAAAACCAAAGGATATATAATAAATGGATTTCTCCTGTAAATAGCACCTACTTAGTTTCGCTCCTTAGCTATCAATCTAAGTTTTCAATCAAAGGCATCGTTTTTCGATTAAGGGAAAAGTCCGCAAATCTCTTTAACAAACAGATTACTAAATTATTCTTCGCTCTATTGTTACCTGCAAATCAAGAACCCCTCTCGGATACTACTCATACTTCCAGGTGGTCGTATGACAGGTTCGTTACATAAAGGCGTTTATTTCTTTCGATTAGAACGTCGGAAGGTTAAATTTGGGTATTAGACCGTTATTACTTACGACCTTGGCTGCGTTAAAGACGGTCGGTTAGGATTTTAGCGGTAAAACGTTTTAATCAGATTTTTCGCGTTCGTTAAGTACTTAAAGGGTTTCCAAATGTTATCTTCGTATAAGTAATTTTTTTTATAATTAAATATTGGACCTTGTCTTTAATTATCTTAGAATCCAGTATTTATTTAACTTTGTATTCGTCGTTATCCTTTTCGACTTTTAGATTAATTTCCAGCGGGGCGTTTTTAGATGCTGGTTTAAGTAAAGAAATATAGAAAACAGGATATATTTTTATCGTTTTGGGTAATAACAGTTGGTAATTAATTCTGGAAATAACTTTATCGATTTTGAATGGCCCAATCTTTTTGAAATTAAGCTTATTATTAGGTTTTTTTTTTCTGGTTTGTGGAATGCTCCAAGTTGCGTTTTGTTTTTGGCGTAATAAATAAATTTTGTTTTCTTTCGACAGAATTGGTTTTTTAATTCTTTTTTTATTGTAATATTAAGTTATTTTTTGTTAGAAGAATCGTAATTTATTTTATAAGCGGACTTGTATTATTTGTATTTCAGTTGTTACCGTTTCTGCGTAAGGAGCTTTCGCGGTTAATTTTAAAGCTTCGTTTAATAGCTGTTCTGGCCGGTAAATTTTTGCTTGGTAACTATATACCGTTATATAGGGAAAAATACTTATATTCTTGTTAATAAAGGTATTATAGATTACTTAAGTTAGTGGAAAAAGTTTAACCTAATTATCCTGCTGGTAGTTGATGTAACTTTTTAAGTAACGTACTAGATAAGCGAGCTGGACAGACAAACGAGCTGGACACTTTTTGGCACCTCGCAACAACAAATTCAAATAACTCAACAACAACACATCGCATTGATTCAAATCAATCGGATTCTTCTTCGCTAGACGTATCTACAACTTCGTCATAAGTACGCGCATTATGTTTAGGCTTGCCACAGACGCCACACTTCCGTTCCTTGGTCTTAACCCTTTTGCGACGACCCCTTTTAGTTGCTGTTAGCTGTACTTTTTTACCACCCTTTTCTTTTTAAACCAGAAAAGCTTATCCCTTTTATATAGTAAGTGTTTTTCCTTTTTGAAAACGTTTATTTTTAATCCTGCGACGTTTGCTTAAAATATAAGTCGTTTTGCGCAATTAGGCAGTTTTTTCTCGAAAAAAAAACATTTTCGTACAAAACTAATAAATAACTTTTAATTAAGAAATAAACCGATTTAGTTATCCTATTTAACGAGCTACCTTATTAGTTTTTAATCTTTTTTTATAAATAATGCGATTGCCGCGTTATTTCCTTAATATTCCTAAAGGTTTTCGCGGGCGGGGAATAAATGGAACCGGCGGAGATTAGCGGGGAAACGGTCGGCGTAGGCACAACTGGAGGAACTTCCAATTCGGAAAGAACGTTATTAGGATCGAATAAAACAAAACCAGCTTTTGCAAATCCAGATTTGATATTGCTGGACGTTATGGCAGCTTGGAACGCGTCGTAAAAGCCGGCGAAAAGATCTTTTTTAGCAATATAGGTATGATGGCGTCGTATTAAGTTTTCGATATAACGCGAATAAGCGCGTTTCAAAATAAAAAAACAAAATATATTAAAAGGTTAAAGCCGATAGGAAAAATGCGCGGGTATATAAAGCGTAATAATGTTATTGTTAGCGCAATATTTTTCGAATTTTATCGAATAATAGTTTTCATGGCCGTCGAAGATAAGAAAACGTTTCGAACCTTTTATACGCGTCCGAGTATGCTTGTTAAAATGCTGGATTTATTCGAGATCCAATTTATTTGTTGTCTAGCTATTATCACTAAATGCGATTTTCCAATCGGCTGCTGGTAATAAGTTATCGTAGTACCAAAACCCAAGATAATTTTTCTCCGCCATAATAACAAATAGCAATACAGTCCAACCTTAGGAATTAACAGCCTGGATAATTATAACCTATTTTTTATTACTTTATTACGTTTGTTTAAGTTTTTTACGTTTTTCAGCATTAGTAATTATTATGCCCGTTGCTATAAAAAGCTTTATTAAAAATTTAATCTCGTCGAAGTTATAAATATCCTCTTCTGTAATACCGTATTTTGCGATAATGGCCCGAATAAGCTCGAACTATTTACGAAACGTTTCTGGATTTTCGAATAAAATCCGTTAATAATCGATTTTCCGATTTAAACGCGTTTGAAGTTATTATTGCTGTTTAACAAAGTTCGACGCCCATTTAACTTTAACGGGTGTTGCAGCGCGTTAGGCAAGCAATAAATTCGCCATATATTTAACGTACTAAAGCCGGATAGGAAACGCTCGCGTATCTAAGTCAAGGATTCGGTCGACAATGGATTTCTCTTCGGTCGGCGTCAATCTTCGCCCATTGGGGATAGTATCGGCGCGGGAAGGTCTGCCGTTGCAACGCGTCTCTAAGGTGGAATATGGAACTTTATAAATAGAACTAAGCTTTCTGTAACTAAGTTTCGGGTTGTTTCTTTTAGCTTGAACGGCTAGGTTCATTCTAGATGCTTTTATAAGTTGTTCCATATTGTGGTTGTTGAGAAATAAGTAATTAAAGTAAGATGGTTGGATGGTTGGAAAAAAGTGTCCAGCTCGCTTGTCTGTCCAGCTCGCTTGTCTAGTACGTTATTGTTTTAATGTTTGATTTAAATGTTTTATCTGTTTATTTATCTGTAAATAGTATGCTGTAAAAAATTTAAGTTTGGCGCTTATTTGTTTGAAAAAGTTGGTACTAAATTTTAATATAAAAAGCTTATCTTTATTTAAGATAATTCTTTTTAGTATTCTATATTTATCGAGGTAATATCGGATAAAGGCGTAAGTTAGTTATTCTGCAGTTACCTTTTTTTTTAAAAAGTAGGAAGTACTTATATTTGGTAAGTTTATTAACGATTACCTATATTTTATCGTATTAAATTCCAGTAACAGAGTTTTTTGATAAGGGTAAACCGGTAATGAAATTCCAAGCAATGATATTCCAAGCCTTTTCTAGAATATTTATGGGCTGTAAAAGTCTATAGGGTTTATGTCGGGCTGCTTTTACTTTGTTGTAAATATTCCAATCCTTTATTACCTGCTTAACAATTCGTCGGAATCCTAAAAAGTCGTATTTTTCCTTCAATCGTTTGGTAGTTTTGAAGATACCTTGATGTCCGTATAATAGATTTTCGTAAAACTTTTTAACGAATTGCTTTTGTTAGTTTCGAGGGATGTAAATTTTGCTATGGTATAACAGCTGGTTTTTAGGTTGTCCATTTAATTGTTGCACTATTTTTTGCTTTTCCTTATTATAGAAATTTCGGAATTTCGTTAAAAGTTCTGGAGTAGGTTGCTTTAGTATTTTATATAACCGTAGGGTACCGTCTTTAGTCTGTTGCAATATTTGAATTCGACGTTTCGGAACCTTGGAATCGTAATCTTATTATTGGCGCTTTGGTGATTTCGTTTTTAAGTAGCTGAAAAGTTTTTTTGGCTTCCTTTGGAAGTTCGAATTCCTTTTTAACATATTCCTTGGTGGTAAGTTTTGCTAATAGTTTGACAATATTTCCATATCCCTTGATTAGATTGCGTATGTAACCCGTAAATCCTAAGATCTGTCGGATATCTGTAACGGTTGCTTTATTAGGGATGGGCCAGTTCTTAACTGCTTTTAATTTGGAGTTTTGGATTTAAATTTGACCGGAGGTAAGGGTAAATCCTAGATAGTTTAGTTTCTGCGTATGCTATACACTTTTAGCTGGGTTAATTCGGATGTTTACTTTATTTAAAGCTTTAAGAACCTGGAAAAAATGTTTTTTATGTTCTTTTAGCGTTTCGAAATAAATGAGGATGTCGTCGAGGTAGCCAAAGATACATTTATTTAGGAACTCCTTAAGTATGGTTATAATTAGGCGTTGGAAACTGGCGGGGGCGTTAATATATTTTAAAGGTATTATTCGGTATTCGTAATGCTCGTATATTGTTCGAAAAGCAGTTTTCTATTCTTTTCCTTTTGTTATTTTAATACGGTAATACCCGTTTCGAAGGTTTAAGGCGGTAAATTATTTGGCTTTGCTTACGTTTTCCCTTGAAGTATTTATTAAGGTTAAAGGATAGCCGTTTTTAATGGTAATATCGTTTAACTGTCGATAGTCGACCATACGTCGATAAATCGGATCTTTATCTTGGTCGATCTTTTGCTTGCCGTCCTTGATTTTGGGTACTATAAATATAAAGTATCTTGTAAGAGATTTAGATAGCTGAATGTAATCTTTCTTTAGATTTAACTAGATGCTTTTTATAAAGCTTTTGCTTTTTTTGGATTTATGTGGTAAATTTTGTGAAGCTTAGGGTAATGTTCTTTTTTAATGGGTATGCGATAATTCCATTGTCCGTATGGAAGTAGTTCGTGGTTTTCTTTGTCTTTAAAAAGTTGTTCGAATCGTTGATATTTTGAGGGTATGGTATTGGCAAAGTCTAATATCTTGGCTTTTCGGATTATGTAGCAGATATTTTTGGACCTTTTTTTAACAGAAATTAATTCGTGGTTTCAAAAAAGCTGGCAAGTTTTCTAGTTAATTAATGGATTACTGGAATTAAGTTATGGCATTTCTAGAATAATATCATAACCTGAAATGTCGGCGATATCCAAGGTAAGATACCTTTAGTACCTTCGGATTTATATTAGAAATCTTTTAATTTCTTTAAGGATTCGTCCGTTATCATATTAGGAAAAATTTCTATTAATTATCCGTAATTTATAAAACTTTAGTTTATACCTCTAAAGAATATAATATTTTTCGGCTACGACTGGCGAAATGAAATTACCTTCTGTTTCAGAATTAATTATAGCTTTAAAAGTTTGGCCTTGGTATTGAATAGGAATTTTAATCTGGCTTCGTAATCCTTTTTTTTTTTGCCTTATATAAGGTCTTAATTTGCAAAGTTTCTCGATGCCTTAATTTCGAAAGCTTTTGCCGTTTTTTGACTTCGTAATTTTGTTTGCTAGGAGGCGTTTTTATTTGCGGGCTTTTTTAGTTACGTATTTGGTATATTTGTCGTTTATATAAGTATATTAGCTTCGTTAGTTAATTTAGCATTTTACTTTAATAATTTTCACCTTTAACGTTTGGAAAAGTTTCCGATTTGAAATTAAGATTTTTATAATGCTTGCTTTTATATTTGGAAGTTTATGCATTAAGTATAGTATAAAGATATAGCATAAGCAACCTTAAGTAATAATTCTTTAGCTTTAATCCGAATCGGGGTACAAATAATAAGATCGAAGGTATTCGGGTTATCTGGAAATTTCGATATATTTGCAATCGTTATTAGGCTTTATAAAGGTTTTTTTGTTCCATCCGGGCTAATAATCGTTATTTTCCTTTGCTCGAAAGTAAATTAGATAATAGTTATCGTTATAGGCCGAAAAATGGAAAAGTTTGTACTTATTAATAAAGTTCTGTTTAAGGGTTTCGGTTTTGAGGTATATCGCCCGTTCTGGGAGTTCGCTGCATTTTAGGGTCTTCTGCCCGTAGTTATTAAATTCTGGGCGCATTTGGCCATATTCGTCATATATTTCGCATTTTTGCATATCTAAATAATATTCGTATCTTAGCCTTATAACTATCTTAGAGGCTGGTTATTCGGAATAATACTTGTAGGCTTTCACTGTTTGATTTTGGCAAATCGGGTAACGTTCGTACTTTGGATCGTCGCTTGGTTTACAGTAGGTCGTTGTAATGGTATATTCCTGTTGGAAAAAGATGGAATTAACTTCCTCTTTTTTTTCGTTTTTATTGTTTGTTTTTTGTTCGGCCGTTCGGGCCTTTTTTTAAGGAATCCCTTTTTCCCTGGAATTTCTTTTAGCTGGGGAACGATATTTGTTTTTATAATAGCCTTTTTTGCTACAGTTAAAGCATTTAATATTCGATTTATCTTTTTTAAGCTCCCTGGAAATGGTATTCGTTTCCTTTTAGGTTTTATCTTTATTTTTGCTTTTTTGGAATTTGTTACTGAAGTTTCGATCGTCCCTTTTTTTATCGGATCTCCTTTTTTCCAAATACCTTTTAAAAGTACGTCGATCAGCAACGATAACTTTGTTAATATAATTCTAGAAAGGGCCAGTTCTGGGCATTTTATATATTTCATCTTTAACTTATAATTTCAGGCCGTTATAAAAAGGATAAAATAATACGTATTTTGGGAGATTGGAAACTGATGTAAGCGATTAAACTTAATTGCATATTTAACTGCTGACTTGGTTTGCTGGAAAAGGTGCAACTGTTCGACCGTGTGCTGTTTTCTGTCGGAGTTTCCAAATAAAGTTCGTATTTTTTCCTTAAAATGTTTATAATTGCCGAAAACATAATTAATTAGGTTGGAAAATTGGTTAAAGTAATTTATAAGGTAATTATTTATAATAGGTTCGGACTATAAAAGAACTTTTCCAGCAAGCAGCTAAAAGATAATTATTACTTTTTGATAATCTTCTGTTAGAAAGTTTTTATAAAACTTAAGATAAAATCTGGCCTAAACCAAGAATTCTTTTTATATTTATAGTACCGCCGTAAGGTTTTAAAAGGATTAGCTTATAACCTTTAACCTTTTGTATCTTATAATAAACAAGGGGTGAAATAATGTTTTCGCGGAATTAATTCGCGCCGAATAAAAGCAATGTCGAAAGCCTTTACTGTTGAGCGAATCTAGCATTTTTTCTTTTTACCGCCTGAAGTTTAGTTATTAAAATACGCAGCTTGTTATCAATCGTAAATCTTCTTTTTTTACCTTTCGGGCTATTAGATTCCTTTTTTTTCTTTTCCGGTTCGTTTTCCTAAACCTTAATGGTTTTCTTTAAAGCCGGGAAAGGTTGTTGCTAAAAAAAAGGTTTTTCTTAAAATCGAATATTAACAGAAGCCATGTTGTCAATTAAAAAAAGGACTTTTTTAATAAGGGGTAAAATGTTTTAATCCAGATATTAATAGCTTGTTAATAAAGGCGATCGGGTATATCGTTTATCTTTTAAATACCGTTCTATAATATCGTCTTTATTAGGTTTGAAAAAGCTTGTACCCAATTAGGCTTTAAACTATTCGTCGGCTATTAATTAAAAAGTTATCAAAATGTAACGAACCTGTTACATAACTACCTGGAAGCGTAATTAATATCCGAAAGGGGTTCTTAATTTTGCAGGTAATAATAAGGCGAAAAATAATTTAGTAATCAATTCGTTAAAGAAATTTGCGGACTTTTCCCTTAATCGTAAAACGTTACCTTTAATTAAAAATTTAGATTAATAGCTAAAAAACGAATTTATCTGGATGCTATTTATATAGAAACTTATCTGTTTATATATATCCTTCCGATTCTGCAGTTGTAATGGATATGTTTAGATATGTTCTACATCCAACAAATCCAAGCACATCCTCCCATAGTGGTTATGGATAGATATGTTCTACATCTATCAAATCCAAGCACATCCAGGCATACAAGGTTTTTAGCCGAGGTTTATCCGTTGCATCCAAGTCCATTGGAGCCATTTCGACAATCTTCTTGCCACATCCTTTCTCCACATTAGTTGGACGTCACAGGGCGCTGTATTTAGTACGGTAATTTTTGCGACCTTTTTAAGCTTTCTGAATCGGAACATTAAAGGTTAATAAATATAAAAGATCGTTTAGATTCCTAAAAACGTTTCGCTAAAAAGGAATTACTTTCCGTCTAGGAACGTTTTAATAAGCACCAACGTTGTTTTATCGAGTTGCAGCAAAGTTTTAATAAACTGTTTGGTCGTTTGGCCCGCCTACGAAACTAGAAAAAACTATTACGGAGATATGGGGCTAAAATGTTACGTAGAAGTATCGAAGGTACGGAAGTGATGGAAAAGTTCGAACGTTTAAAGCGTAAGTAACAACAGCTGGAAACCGCAATAATATCAGCGCAAACTTTTATACTTATTAACTGGCCTGGTATCGAAGGAACCGATTTAGCGTTACTGGATAGCGTAAATTGGAATACTTTTAACCTTAATACTTCCGGCGTTGCTGATAAAAGTTTTTTAAAGGGCGTTAAACGTTCGTAAAGTTTTTCGCAGGTTTCTAGATATTTTCGGAATTTAGGTAATCGTTTTGTTTGATTAGGTACTAGGTAAGTCCCTTTTCTTTGCGTATATTTAGTATTTTTTCTGCTTCGTAAATTGGTATATTTTCTATAACCTTTTCGTTTTGTTCTGTATTAACTTTATTTATATCTGTTACTGATTCCAATAGAGAAATATAAAAGATTGGATAGAATTTGACCTTCGGCGGTAGCTCCAATTCATAGTTATTTTCTAAGATTTCTTTTAACGATCTTATATAAGCCGATATATTTGAAATCGAGTTTTTTGTTTAGCTTTTTAGTTTAGATGTTTTTAATAGCTAGATAAATTATTTTCCCTTCCGAAAAGGTTAGTTCCTTCAACGTTTTTTTAGTTAGAGTATTTACTTATTTAGTCACGTACAAAATTAAGCTTTAATTTCATTTCTGCGTACAACTGTTTTAGTTGTTTCAAAGTGAAATTACCTTAACGTTAGCTGGTTTATTTTTGTATAAATCTTGGTAGATTTTTGGTATAAAACCAAAATTGGCAGTTGTTGGCGTTATTTTGATGCTTTCGTAGTAGCTAGTATTATCCGCTAGCTGTGTAACTGGTAACTTTTCGACTTAGTTATTTTGTTCGTAGTTAATATAGTATCGTAGATACGTTTCTAACGTTTAGTTGTTTTTTTTTATCTATTTGTTTGTTTGGGGTTTAAATACGCTGGATAATTTATGGTTTAATCTAAGTTACGCCATTAAACCTTGCCAAAATTTCGAAGTAAAGGTAATGCCTTTGTCCGAAACAATTTCCGTTGGAAGTCCGTCGGTACTTAGAATATATCTAAGGAAAATATATACGAATTATTCTGCATCGGTATCCTTATTATAAGGTAAGAAATAAAAAGATTTCGTGAATCGATTAACGATTACGAAGATGCTATCGTAGTATATTCCTATAGCTGGATCTTTTAACAAAGAAAGCTTGGTAATAAAGTTAAATATAATCGAATTTTATGGTTATTTAGCGATTAGTAAGGTTATAGTTTTCTGCAAGGCTTATATCGTCGTGCCTTTGCTTTGGCGTAGATATCGTATTATCGTTGTACCCTTTGGACTGTAGTTTTTATTTTAAGAAAGTAATATATCCTTTATAAACGTTTTAGCGTTTTGTAAATCCTAGGTGTTTATGTGTCGGGTATACGTATATATCCCGTATCAGATCCTTTTGTAGGTCCTTAGACACCTATATTTTGTCTGTTTGGTGCTTTACTGGTTAATTGGCATTGTATTGTTGGATGCGTTAATATATATCAGCTGGTATCGTTCGTATCGCAGCAATTCATTACTGTTTTAAATATCCTTCGGGTATAATATCGAAAATTGTCTGCAATACCTTAACCTCAGGTTTTTCTAGGTTAAGTTGTCTGCTAAGTACGTTTGCTCTGCCATTTTCTGATCTTTTTCGATGGATAATAACGTAATCGAATTCAGAAAGCCTTTCTACGTAGTGCAACTGTCTTCCAACAAGTTCTCGTATCGTAAAAAAGTGTATAATGTTTTTGTAATCCGTATATACTTTAATTTAGTATATGTTACCTTTAAGATAATGTTTAAATTCCTTAAAGACATTAACGATAACTAGGAATTTCTTATCGTAAATAGGGTAATTTAATTCGGTTTTATGTAGCTTATAAAAATAAAACGCAATAAGGTAAAGTTTTTCTTAATCGTTTCCATATTTAATTACAGCTTTTAAGGCGTAATCCGAAATATCGGTTTTTAGTTTAACTAGTCGTTTTGGGTCGTATATAATTAGTACTGGTTTACTGGTAAAGGTGTTTTTAATTTGCTGGAAAGCTATTTCTTTTTTTAAAATCCATTTAAACGGTTTATCCTTTTTGGTAAGTTCTGTTAATAGTATGACCATTTTGTTAAAATTGCGTATAAATCGTCGGTAATAATTAAGGAATCCAAGGAATATTTATATTTCTTTAACGTTAGTAAACTATGCTTAATTCTTAACTGCTAATAGCTTTTTGGAGTTTATACGAATTTATCCTAGCGTAATAATATGTCCTAAAAATTCGACTTTTTGCTGGTAAAAATGTTTTTTTTTTTAATGTTAACCAAAAGTTTGGCATCCTGCAGTACTTGTAAAACCTAATAAACATGTTTTTCGTACTTTTTTCCCGTTTTTAAGTAGATAAAAATGTTGTCGAGATAATAGGTAATAAAAATATCCAGATATTCTTTTAGCACATGGTTTATTATTCGTTGAAAGGTCGCTGATGCGTTAATTAATCCTATAAGGGTAACTAGATATTCGTATAAACTATATTTCGTTCTAAAGGCTGTTTTCTATTCGTATCCCTCCTTAATCCGAATCATATTGTAACCATTTCGAAAATCGATAATTATAAACTATTTTGCTCCGTACAAACGATCTTTTATTTCAATAATTAATAACAACGGCGTTTTATCCTTAACGGTAATATCGTTAAGTTGTTGATAATCCACTACTAATCGAAGTTTTTATCCTTTTTTCGGTACGAAGAACATAAGATATCCGGCTGGTAATTTAAAACGTTAAATCTATCCTTTTCGAAACCTATTTTCGAAGTAATTACATAATACGTATAATTCTGCATAGTTTAAATTATATATCCGAAAAAAGGCGGTACTTTTGCCATTTTTAAAAACTATTTCGTAATCTTATTTACTATGCTTTGACAATTTGGTATTAAGTTCCTTACCAAATAACTTATCATATTTGTAATACTGGAAAGGTACCTTAATTATCCAGTCTAGTAGCTTCTTAGGCGGTCGTTTTAAATCGTTATTTATCTACCTAAATTTTGTTTTAAGGTTAGCAATAATATATCGTATTTTTCGGTTATGCCCTGTTTTTTTTAAATATGCCGTAGTTATTGCTTTTAATAATAAGATTTTTGCCGTTTCCTTATACCTGCACTTGTCTATCTTATCCATCGAATGTTAAGATTTCTCGTTATCTGGCTTATCATTAAAAAATAAATCGTAATTCATTTCGCGAATCTTCCAGTTAATAACCGGGTTATATTATTCTAACTATAGCAAACTTAAGATTAAGTCATAATTTTCTATAGCGATAATATCGAAATTAATAATCTGTTTTTTCCCTTCGATAAAGATTTTAAGGTAATTAATTTCGCGTCGGACCTATCTATCGTCGTAGTTGAATATTTAACCTTCTGCGTTTTCGACTTTATAAGATTTTTCCTTATCTTTCCATAGTAATTGCAACCTATTAATTATTTTTGAAGCGATATAGTTACCTTTTTGTACTCCGCAATCTACAAATGCGGTATATCGTTTGTTTTTAATTCGTACTTCGACCGTAATAAGTTTCTTTCGTACTATTCGCATCGTATTTAAAGCCCTCCTAAAGTGTTGCTATCCACCTTCGTTTTTTCTGCCAGCCTGGGACCCCATTATAGGTAGCTTAAGTCTTTTAAACTGTTCTCAAATTATTAAATTTTCTTTCTTAATCTTTTATTCTCATCTTGGATCCATTTTAACTGCTGCTTTTATCGGCGTAGCGTTACTGTTAAGTATTCCACTTGGGTTTAAAACGTTTTTTTGGTAATGTATTCTGGCTTTAAAGTTTTCCAGCTTTGGCTTCAAAAAGAACGAATGTTTTCCTATGTAGCTTATCGTTTTTTTAGGTCTTCCGTAAAGGCTAACTGGATCCGTAGATCGGTAATCATTTTCTGGCAGTGCTTTTCTACTATTCTTTCGATTAATTCTTCCTACGTTTAGTAATTACACTATTCATAATAGCATTAAGGTTTATATATAAGGTAATATTTTCCTTCTGGCCAGCTCTTAATAGCTGCCAGTTCGTCGATCTCTTCCATTGTTACGGCTTTTTATATATGGCGATACCACTTTTAATCCTTAAAATCACTTCTAATTCGATTCTTAAAATCGAAGCCTTGTCGCCATATGCGCATAATTCGTCGTGCGATATATTCATTTTCGTCCTCGTGTATCTTATACTGTGGTCGTCGACAGCTAACCGCGTGGAACTTTCCGTATCGATCGGGGTTTCCTAAGTACAGGTTTTCGTTCCATTTTCGGTATTCCTTTAACCATACGTTGAGTACTAACTAGTTGTTTTTTTATTACCATTTCTGCTATATACGGATAGGTAGCTTATCGCCGTTTAGCTCTTTTCATTCTTCGTGCTCCTATAACTACTAAATAATAATAGGTCCAATAAATCTGGCTTTTTTGGCCCTTTTAGTTCCTACTTAAGCTAATTTCTTTACTTCTCTCATTCCCTATCGCACTTTAGGTAAAGGATTATCGTTATTTTTAGCGCGAATCATATTAATCGTCCTTCGATTACTAAGTTTGTTCTTATGCTGGTTTTTAAAAATTAAAACCTAATATACCTTTTTCGGACTTCTGCACTTTCGCGCAATATATCCGGGCTTACCGCAGTTATAGCAGGTAACGGACTTTTTATCTTTCGATTAAATGGCCCTTAATTCCATAAACCCTAGTTAAATTCCATAAAAAGTAAAAAGCGTAAAGCACTTTCGACCTTAATTAGTTCCTTGGAATTTGGACCGTAAGGCGAATTGTCCACGTCGTTCTTGTCGTCGTTTAAACTGTCGATTGTCGATTTTTAGAGCTTTAGCGATATATTTTTCGAATGCATTAAATCGTTCGATTTTGATAATTTCGTTCTTAATGTAGTCTTTTAGTCCCTTATAAAAAACGTCGATTAGGGTATCGTCTTCGTCGTCGACCCATTCTACCTTGGACATAAGGTTCCTAAATTCGACGGCATATTTAAAAGCTGGTCCCTTTTATTTAAGCTGTAAAAGGTCCTGTACAGCTTTTCGTTTTACGTCCGGGTTGTCGAAATTATCCTTAAGCTTTTATTCGAAATTAATGTAACTTTTGAAAATCCTTTTCGTAACCGTTTCCTGGTCGTCTTCTGCATTCTCCAGGTAATCTCGCAGCATAAACTTAAACCAATCCAAAACGTCCCCTTTTAAAAATCTTACTACAATAAGGATTCTATCGGCGTCGCCTTCGATTTTTTCCAATCGTAAATATACTCTAATCTAAGTTAGGAAGCCTTAAACGCTTCCTGTATTATTATAAGATTCGGGCTTTTTAACCTTAAGTCTTAAGGTAACCGCTAGCATTAACTCGACTAGGGCAGCGGTAGCCTGGGCAGTAAGCTGTTAAACGTAGGCCTTAAGTTGCTAAACGCGTTTTTGCAGCTGCTAAGTAAAGGTAAAACCGGTAGCTTCGGCGCTAGTCGACATTCTAACAGTATAAAACATTGCTTAAAGTCTAACGGTATTATTAAACAAAGGGTTGCAACGTATAACGGCTATAAGCTTAACCAACTATGAAACTTAATCGTACGGTTTATGTTAGCAGTAATATCGTAGAAATCTAAGTAATAAGGCGATAATTACGCCTGGTAATAACAAATATAAATCTAAGTAACCAAGTTATAATTACAAGCTGATGTTATATAACCTAAATTATAAGGAATAATAAATATATATATACTAATCTTGGCTTAATAAACTTAAACCGGCTTAAACCTAGTTACAGTAAGCGACCCCCTTTAAATCCATTAAGACCCTTTAAGCCACTATCCTGGCTTAACCGGCTTAAGGCGCCAAGCCCTTATTAACCCAATCAAACACATTAAGCTGGTTTGAGCCAGTTACATAACTTAAGGCCCACATCGGAAATATATCCCACAACCTCCGACCGTCTGTCAATCGAGCCAAGGCCTTTGGCTATAACAGTTATCTTTTGCATTTTCCAGGTAATCGCGTAACGTAAGCTTAAACCAATCCAAAGTATCCCTTTTAAGGAATCCTGCCATAATAAGCATTTTGTCGGCGTTACCTTCGATCTTTTTCAATCGTAGATATATTCTGGCTTGGGTTAAAAAGCCTTAAACGCTTCCTGTATCATTATAAGGTTCGGGTTTTTTAACTTTAAGCTTTAAAGTAACGACTGTTGGTATTGAGTCGGCTGAAGCGGCGGTGGCTTGGGCAATAAGTTCCTGGATATGGGCCTTAAGCTGCTAAATACGTTTTTACAGCTGCTGGGTAAAGGTAGGAACAATGGCTTTGGCACTGGTCGACATTCTAACAATGTTAAATATTATTCAAAGTTTAACGGTACTATTAAACAAAAGCTTACAACGTATAACAGCTATAAACTTAACCAACTATTAAACTTAATCCCACGGTTTATGTTGGCAGTAATATCTAAGAATTTAAATAATAAAGCGATAATTACGTTCGGTAATAGCAGATATAAATCTGGGTAATTAATTGTTATTACAAGCTGGTATTATCTAAATTATAGAAAATAATAACCGTATATATACTAGTTTTGGCTTAAGGTGCTTAAGCAGCTTAAACTCTTAAGCCCGTTAAGCCCTTTAAGCCGGCTCCCATTAGCTTAAGGGGCTCAAAGTGCCAAGCGCTTTGAGACTTTTAAACCAGTTACGTAACCTAGGACCCATATCGGGGACATCTCCCATATCCTCCGACCGTCTCTTTTCATGCCAAGTCCCTCTGGTCATAACACCATTCGATGCTGATCTAATTGTAGCTTTTCTTTTACTTCTAAGTATTTTTGCCAATTTGTTATTAGTTTTTACATATCGCGTGTTTAGGTGGAAATCGCTATTCATTGCTAGGGTAATTCATTAGATGGGGTCCGAGGTTAGCAGGCCAGGTGCCAATGGAGCGGGCGAATCGTAGGTAGCTGAGTACTAATAAAAGTGAAGGAATAGAACGTATAAACGCGGTACCGGCTTATGGATATGCTATAATAATAGGGAAGTTGTCTAAAGGCATCCTATCAGCCATCTCAGAAGGCGCCCGACATGTCTATTTTTCGGCGACCCGAGAATACCGGTAAGTCCTAACCTCGGACCCCACCTAATGAATTACCCTAGCAATGAATAAGACATTACTCTATAACAACAACTATTCGCTATAACTTCACTCTGCAATATCTTAACAACTATTTGATTAATTGATTTCGGGTCAAGATGATTAATTTCGATCGTAAACGTAGAATTCAGGATGCTAAGGATTTTATTGCGGAAGGTAGTTCCGAAATCCTTGCGAACGTGCGATTCGAAATACCCTAGTTAACCTTGTCATACCGCGTCCATGGCTTCAAATCGCGTTCCAAAGCTCAAAGTAACGCGCGCAAGCTTTCGGACGCGGAAAAGCAGAAGTTCGTTAACTGGATATTGCTTGAAAAAGTATGCGGTCGCGCCCTAACGAAGAAACAGGTCCGTTAAATAGCCGAAGCTGTTAAGGATTATAATGTAAGATTGAAGATGTAGAACTAAGAGTACAGAAGTAGGTGAGCAAACCAGCTATATATGGGCCCGCAAAGCAAAGCTAGCTATATAAGTGGGTCTGCCAAGCTAATAGCGCTTGGAGCACCAAATAATCCTTAACAGAAGCTTTATTAGGTCCGGAAGGGACTATCGGAAATCATTAGATTAATCGCTTTATCGAACGCCACGACAAAATACATACGAAAAAAGAACGAATTATACCTTGGAAACGTTTCGAAGTACGCGATAGTAACGAAATTTACGAATTCTTCTCCCTTTTAGCCCAAATCCGAACCAAATATAATATCCAGCCTGCGAACGAATATAATATAAATAAAACGGGCGTTCAAAAAAGGGAACAAGCCGATAAAACGATCGTAAGAAGTTCAGAAACAGCCCGTACGAAGCTTAAAGAATCGGAAATAACGTTATAAGTTTCTATTATCGAATATATCGGCTTTATATACGGGAAAAATACGGCCGTATATATCTTTCATAGCTTTACCGTACAAAAGCAGTAATTTCCCAACGATATCGAAAAAGCTAAATATATATTAACCCTGAAAAGCTAGATTAATAACGTCGTTACGTTAAAATAACTAAAGTCCATTTTTCTGCCCGAAATTAAGCCGCGTTTCTATCATAAATAACAATTATTTATCTTAAATAATTATATTACTTATGTATCTTTTACTTTTATATGGAAATATATTAAAAACAAGGTCGTTTTTATATATTTGCTATCTTATTCGAATGTTAATGTTAAGGATTACTTGGAAAATAATAGGGATAACAGAATAATAGTAAGATATCACAGCTGTTAACTTAAGGTTTTTCACGTGTTACGAGTAGCCCTATATAGGATACGTATAACTGTGTAAAGGTGTAAAAGTCTGGATTCCGTATATTATCGAAGATTACGTAAGGACATGTAGGTATATATGTACGAGGATCCGGCAGGTATACCCGGACCCTTATAATCTCTAACAAGTTCCCTTTTTATATTAAAAGAAACCGTATAACATACGGTACCATAACAAGAATACGGCCAGATAGGCTGGGCTAGTTATATTAATGTAAAAAAACCAACGCTAACATTTCGTTCTTTAAACGTATAAAACTAACCGCAAATTTTGAAGCTCTTAAATATCCCTGCAGGCGTGCATTATTCAAATCCTGTGCGACAAGTTTAACGTAATATCCAAAAACCATAACCTTTTTTTTAGGACGTTTACCGTTAGGTTTCTTCTTATAAAAAAATGCTTTCGATTATGTCTAATCGGCGCTGGATAACGGTTAACTCGCTAGTAATGCCGGACGGAAGCTTTTTGGTAACCTTAACAGCTGTGTTCATCTTTTTCTCGATATTCTAGATAACTTCTTCGATTTTGTTATTAATTTTGTTTTTAATAGCCTTATAAATAGCTTCGGTATCGATAAAAGCGGCGTCATTAACGTTCTGAAACTTTTTTTTTCGAGCTTTTTATTAATAGTATTAATGTTTTTTTGGAATAAGAAAATAACGGAATGTATAACGGAGTTGTTACTAACAAAAGCGCTACTTTTTTTGGTATCAAGGGTAACCTAGTATAAATTAAGGTATCCCATTTCTGCGAGATAGCCGCTAATATTACCGTTTACGTAACCCTTCGGATCGCAAAATCTGGTAATCAAAATAGCCGCTTTAGTTAGTAACTTGCCATTATAAGCCTTTTTGGACTTTTATATATTATATGTTTATTTTACGCAATCTTTAACCGATCTTACGTAAAAGTGTCCAGAATAAATCTTAAGGCTATCCTTAGCGACGAACTTGTTAATTTCTTTGGTAATTTTAGCTATTAGGCGGATATCGTAAGCGTATTTTTTACGAGCACGTATTAAGTAAATTTCTATTCCGGTTTGGCTGTCGGATTTTTCGTCTTTCTCGTCGTTTACGTTTGTAACCTTTTGTTTAGTACTTTTGGTTAACTTACGTTTCGACTTTTTGGGCGTTGGAAGCGTCGTAATAAACGAAGAACGTTTTTTTGGCGTTTTGCTTTAATTATTAAGTTAAAGATGGCTTTTTTCCCATAAAGGTAGTTTTCCGCGTTAATACTAGCTTAATGCTAAAAAACTCGGTATCGATATTTATTAGGACGTACCCCTTTCCCTGAAAATGGGTAAAGTTACCCAAACCGAAGTTTATATCCTTATCATTATTACTATTATAACCGGTTGTGTTAAAACTAAATCGATTAATAATCGTAAGTGACGATTTTTTTGCGAAGTCGACCATAATTTCGCTAAACTAAACGCGATTTTCGTTAAAAATAGCAACTTAATTAATTTATTTAATTTAAAGATTTTTATCCGAATTTTCAGATAAATCGTCGAAGTCGACTTGGTTATTAAACGAATTAGCCTCGTTTTTTTAAATTGTTTTTTTGCTAAAGGTAACCGCTTTTTCGGTAAAAAGTGCTAAGTTTGTAATTATTTTAAACGGATTAAAAAACCGAATAAGATTTTCGCTTTCCCTAGCGATAGTTTTATTTTAAACTTTGGTAAGAAAGCTTAATTTGGTGATAACGATTATACCGGCCGGTTCGACGGATTTGCCATTATCTTAGCCATTAAAACTGTTTTCGTTCTGTTTATCGTTATTATTATCGCTAAACCAGTCCTTGTTAGCTGCTATAAATGGGTTGTCGTTTATAAATATAAGTACGTTAAGGCGATTAATTTGTTCGTTCTTTTTATTTTTAAAGAACTGGGAATTAAAGGCGGAATTAAAGGCGGTATTTTTGTTTGCTATAACGGGATTATGGTTTACTTGATTACTCTTAAGTAACAAATTAAGCGGATTTTTTATTAGGAGTAATTAAAATTTCGTGCAAGGTTACGGGCGATTACCGATTTGTATATGAATTGCTACGAATCGGCGGTAAGAAAAATAGAAAAAAAAAAGGTGAAAAATTTGACAGAAAGTTGCCCTTTTATAGTTAAAAGATTTCTGATGTCGACGATGTGCAACTTTTTAACAACGTAAGATTTTTTGAAGAAGGTACGAACAGCTTTATAGTATATGCCAAGTATAACGTAAAATTAGTTAAAAAAAAACGGGAAAATAAAAAATGTTTAAGTACGGAAGATACATAGAAAATATTATTAGCAGGATTAAATGATAAATAAAACGGAATACCTAACGATTTTAATAAGATATGTAAAAAAATGTAACGAATATCAGTAATTATCTTTTATTGGTTTTTTCCTTTTTTATATCGATAATAAATACGATTACGTATTTGTTATTTGCTATTTTAATACCGTTAGGGCGGATTAAGTCCCTTTTTTAGATACTTATTTAGCTAACCGATTGGGTGCTTTGCTTTATATTCGGTGACGGCTTTCTTAGCCGTTGTAAGAAAGTTTTTTTTAGAACGTTATTCGTTATTTTTCGCGGTATATCCTATCTATTTAACGAAATACTTGACGGATAGGTTTTTTCTGTATTAACGAATTCGCCGGTCTACGATGCCGTCGATTTCCCATTCCTGTACGTTACCTTTTACGGCTATTAAGCTAGGTTTAGCAGTTTTTTACTTAAATAAATTTTTCTTTTACTTTGGCCTGTATAATTATATTACCGAAACGATAGGATAAACTTTTTAACTAATAAAAAAGTTTAGCTTATATGCTTGGTTTTTTATTCGCTCGAGAATCTTAAACGAACCGGTTCGAATAAGCAATTATTTCCGCTTAAGTTGCCCAGGTAAATAATATCCTTGATACAGCTTAAAGTATACGGTTTCGCCTTTTTTAAATTCCGTTTAGGTATACTGGTTATCGTACTTTTCTTTTGCGAGCATATTAGCAAGGTCGGTTAGTTGTACGGCTTCCTTAGCATGATTCTTTCGTACGATATTTATTGCGTCTTCCGAAATTACCGTTCCTTTTTTTCGTTTAATATATCCAAAATTAATTTAGGTTAAAATCCGAATATTAGTTCGTTAAAGGATTGCTTTATTGTAACCGCCAAAAAGTTATTTAAATAACGTTATAAAGCGAGTATTATATATATTTATAAAACGTTAAGGTCTGTAGCTATATGAAAATATATAGCGATTTTAACGGCTTAGTTTTTCCTTTCGGATAATCCGTCCGTTTACGGATAATATGCCGTAAAGAATAATAATTTAACGCTTAAAACGTTAAATATCTCGTTTTATAAGGCAGATGTAAATTTTAAATCCTTATCGCTAATAATGGTAATAAGTAACCCCTAATCGTAGAACTGTAACATTTTTGGCGTTATTATTACCTAATTCTTGGCCGTATATTACGTACTGCCAGGTATTAACAATATCTTTTTGCTAGCCCTATACGAAATGGTACATAGGCTATTTAACGTATTATACTTTATTAACGTCCAGAAAGTATTTGCAGATATTACTTCCGACGTATCCGTAATAAAATCCATGGTTATCGTATAATACGATAACTTAACCGCTAGCAGGAGTAACAATTCCCTTAGTAGCTTATTTCGATCCGTTTAGTTTTCTCGGCAAACCGTATAAAAGCTAAAATATTTCGATATTTTGAAATATTTCTTTACGAAATGGATGTTACGTAAATCTTTTATTATACGATTTCTGCTAAAATAGTGCTTTTTATTATATATAAGCTTTAAAACGTCCTAAACGTAAGTATATAGAATATATAATCCTTTATAGCCGTTTAACCCGACATAATAAAAAAGGTTATCCTGTAACTTAAATAACTAGTACTGCCATTTTTTACGTTCGCCAGCTTCTATCTTCTGTAATATAACGTATACGTACTTGTACCGGTAATTTATTACGTATCTTTCGATAATACGGGCCTTAAATTTATTATTAAAAACGGAAGTAACTTGGAAAGTTTTATTTTATTCCGTTAGGAAATACCAAATATCGGCATCGTTCTATATATCGTCTAGCTCGTTAAATTCGTCTCGTTCAGCTGCTTTTTGATTCGAAACCATTGTCGGCAAGCGTAACAACGCGTTTGGTACCATATTAAACTTTCTTAAAATGTAATATATCTTTAACTAAAATTGCGACAAAAAATTAGTTATATTAATTAACTTAAAGTTAGCTTTGTTAAGGTCCATAGTAGCTAAAAACGTATAAGTAACAATTCTTTTTGTAAAAGTATGATCGGTAAAAACGTTAACCGGAAATCGGTTAGATTAAATAAGCTTTCGGAATTTTCTGCATCCTTATATCAAAGCGGCCATTTTTCCTTTTGTAAATCCGTATTTTTTTTCCGCGTTAAAGGTTAGCTTAAACATAAAAAAGATAGGCTTAATTTCGGTCTTAGGTATATCCTTACCGGAAATAACTTAACCGTCTTATTCGTTAGTTAGTTAAAAAACCATAATACTATAAGCCTTTTTGCAGGCGTTTACTTTAAAAAAGAAAAGCTTATTTTTTTAGTGGTAATACGTAACCTATTAAGTACATAAATGGTATTAAAGTTAATTCCATGCTTTCTTTTTTTCGTCTGTCGGTACAAATTCGATTTTAAAAGTATATATTTATTTCGCTTGTTTCGATATTTTGGTAGGTAAAGTTCTCGACTTTTTAAGTTTCGCCAGTAGTTTCGTTTTTCGTTATTTAAGAGATGTTACTTTAACGCCATACTACGCGATTTCTTTGCGCAGCCAGGTTGCTATACCTAAGTAGGTTTTTAAAATGTTAAATGTATTAAGAAAAGCCAGCTTTTTAAATACGTTTATGCGGTTATTAATCTTGGAAATTCCGTTTTTATTAACGTTGTAGCTTAATAGGCGGATTGTTAGAAAGCTGACGAAGGATTTTTCCGCGTTAATATGGATCCGCGTTTTGTTAAGTATATTTAATATAATGCGTAAGTGTTTTATATGTTTTTCGGTATTGGTATTAAAAAGGATAATATCGTTAATATATGTACGTACGAAGCGTTTATGTACGAAAAATAGCTTATTTATAAACCGTTAAGCAAAAGCAGGGGTATTACGAAAGCTTATTAAAATTACGTTAAACGTTTTTAATTTTCGGGAACTGATAATTATTATGCGGTTCCGGTATTCCGTTCGTATTAGCAGTTAAAAGTAAAAGTTAGATATATCGAATAAACTAAACTATATTTTGCCAGTTATATTATTTATAATATTATCCTGGTCGGGTAAAGGATAAGTATTAAGGACGGTTATCTTATTAAGCGGTTTAAGGTCGGTTATTACGCTTTTTCTTTTTTAATGTTTAATTTCTTCTATACGACGAAAATTGGAACTGTAACGAAAATAGGTTCGTTTTAAAAGAATATTTTTCTCTTTTTGTATAAATCGTGGTGTTTCTTATCGAGAACTTAACGATTCCTAACGTTTATCGGGTATATCCTAACCGGTTTAAATTACTTCTGCTATTCGTCGACAAGGTCGATACGTATTTTGTATTCTTCGGGTATTAGTATTATGCCTTTATTCCGAAAGACGTCGTAGCTGTCGATTAAGCGGCGCATCTTGTTGTTATTTACCAGGTCGTTGTTTGTAATGGCCGTACCGTTTTTAGATTTAATAAACGGGACGTCCGTTGGCTTCGTTATGCCGTATAACGGGATATAGAAGTCGGCGCTTGGGCGTTCGTCCGTTTTCGCGCTTTTTGTATTTTTTATAGCGGAAACATGGGCTTTTTCGATTATATTAGCCCATTTTTTTTGGGTTAAACCGGCCTTTTAATATTATTTAATGTCGTACTAGTTAACTAATTGGGTTTCTTCGTTACTCGTATAGTTATGTATGCTACTAATCCTTTCGTTTTTTTTAATTATTAAAGGTTAAACTTTAATATTATAAAGAATTGCTTTTTTTTGGGTTAAACTTATCGAAAATAAGATTAAGCGCTTCCAGATGGTCCGCTATTATATGTACCGGTTAAGTTATCCGATTTTTTTTATCCGTTAGTTTGGGCAAGTCGATATAATTTACGTTAATAAACGTTATAAATATCGCAGAGATACTTACCGTATAGGCAGCTGTAATCTTTTACCGTATTAGCTTTAGAGTTACCGTTTTAATAGTTTTTCCTTTTATTTTTATGTTAAAAATTAATTAGAAAATATAGCTTCCTTTAACGAAATCGATTTTAATTTTATGCGGGATTAAAAATTCGATATTTAGTAATATTTTTGGCTTAAGGTTATCGATTACGTTTGCTCTAATTATAAAGTGGCCGTTAATTTATATATTTTTAACTTGGCTTTTTATGTAAAAGTCGAATTTTATTTAGGTGTTAATAAAAGTTCGCAAATTAACGCCTTTAACGTAGATAGGGTTATATTTATAGAATATCGGATTTTTGGCTTACGAAATTATCCATTTTCGGTCGACGAGAATCGAGGAGCTTCTCGTATTTATGTAAACGTTTATAGGTTGCGTATTAATGTTAGCCTTAACGCTTATCTTTAAGTACAACGTTTTTTGTTGTATGTAATTTCTTAATACCGGGTTTAGCTTAGCTTTAATTATTTATTCGTTATTTAGAACTAGATATATTGTTCCGTTAACGTTAGTAGCTTTTAAAGCGGGTTTCGAGAAATTTATCGTTCGTATAGTTTTTAATATGGCTTGCTTTTTTGGGTATATATCTTTTTTATATATGGCCGGTAAGGAGGTTAGCTGTACCGTATTACGTATCGTATTGTTGGTATAGGTAACTTGGTTTTTTATCGGTATTTTTGGTAGCTGGCGTTTCGTCGGGTTTTTCAGGATATACGAAATACGTATTATCGATAACGTTATCCTTAGTATATATTTAATTTTCTTTATAATTAGGCTTTAATTTAATTTGCCTTCGTTAAAATAATGGTAACCGTTAGCCTATAAAGTGGATTGGTAATTTTCGGCGTTTTTTTTGTATTTTTATACGGTTTTTTCGTTATTAAATGCATAAGTTCTATTTTAACGTCGGGTTTTTTAACCGAACTTTCGGTATCGTTTAAAACGGCGGTAGTAACTTCCGCGATCCGGGTAATTCGAACGTTTTTCGCGTTCGAGATGTTAACGAACGCGATTTTTTGCGTCGTTGTCCTTATCTTCGGCGGTTTCCGGAATAACTACGGGAACTTGAATTAAAGGGACGAAATCCGGATGTTTTTCGATTACGTTATGGCGCTTTTTAGCGTTGGAACCGGCGGCTGTTGCGGTTATTATTCGTTTAATGAACCGTATTATTTAGATTGTTTATATTGTTATATAAATTGCTTTATAAGGCAGAAATTGGTTTCAGCAAATCGTTTAACTTTGCTTTTTTGGCCTTAACTTTGTCGTCGACCTTGTTCAGATGCGCCGTAATGCTATTTATTCTTTTTGGTCGAAGGTATAGTACTTGGAAAGCGGGGTGCAAATTTTGGAACAAGCGGGTAAATAATTGAAAGTTGGTTAAATTACCCCATAATTTGGCGTATTTGAATAATTTCATAGCGTAAGTTTTAATCGGTTTTCCTTACTTATTATCTTTAAAGGTATACCGGTTTTTGGTTAGCTATTCCTAGGCTTTTTTTGGCTTAATCCCGAATTGCTTTAGTACAGCGTCCAAAAAAGTCGTTAGCCTTAACCGAAGGCGGCTTTTGTCAAGTTCGGAAAGCTATTACTTTTATTAAGCCAGTACGTCGTTACGAAATAAGGTCCAAACTTTTTTAAAAATGGCGGATTTTCGGTTATTTATATCGGCCTATTTTTTTATTTTTTTTAACCCATAAGTATATATTGCGATAATATACCTGCTTTTAGTTATAAAAGATAGCTAAATTATTATGTTTAGCTTTTTCGGCGTTTGGCCAAAATAATCCAGCGTTTGTTACGCGGAACTGGTATAACTTTGTAATTCCCTTAATTAGGATTTGGTCGCGCGTAGCGGGCGTTACGCCTTGGTTAACGCGAAATTCCCTTGCTTTCTTAAATAAAAAAGCTAGGACTTGTATTATACCGTCGTCCTTGTTCGAAGGTTCGGACAGATTTGGAAGGCCATTTTAATTTATGCCTTGGGCCGATAGCCCGGGGTTTTTTGGCGGAAGGGCTAATATATCTTCCTGCTTAGGGGTTACCTTAACCGGGGTATTTTTTAGAGTTTGGAATTCCTGAAATTTTGGCTTATTTGTCGGTATAGGTATTGGTTTTATTGAAATTTCGGGGAGGTTTAACTGTCCCCGTTTTTCTATTGGCGATGTAGGTATTGGCTTTGTCGGATTTTTTGGAGGGTTCGATTGCTTAGATATTTTCCCTTTAAAAAGAAAGTTGTCGAGCTTGTCAGTTTTTTCGTAGAAAGATTTAAGATATATATAAATAGTTTTAAACTGATAGTCGAATAATTTGTCGGTTTTTTTTTAACAAATTAGAAAGGTTGTCGAATATAATACGTTGGTAATTATTATACCGTAAGGGTTATTAAGAGCGACGTTAAAATAGGTTTTTCGTTTAAAGAACTCGATGGTTTTTTAATTCTTTCGTAAAAAGTACCGGTTATTAGAATATTTAACGATAAAACCGTATATTTTTCATATGCTTTCGAGTTTCTTTCTTGCCGGTGTAAATATGTTTATCAAATTTGACGTTAGGTATTGCCTTTTTTTCGTATTTTTTTTCGTGTACTTCCCCTTAAATAGATGGAAATAATAGGATAATAAGGAAAATTAGTTTTTAATTCGGATAATAGATATTATTTGTTAAGAATTATTTAGGAAACAATAAGGATAACAGAATAATAATAAGATATTACAGCTATTAACTTAAGGTTTTTTACGTATTACGAATAGCCCTGTATAAGATACGTATAACTGTATAAAAGTATAAAAGTCTGGATTCCGTATATTATCGAAGACTACGTAAGGATATGTAGGTATATATGTACGAGGATCCGGTAGGTATGCCCGGACCCTTGTAATCCCTAACAGTTAACCTTTAGCTATTCGACGTTTCCGTCTTTTCCGTTTTCAAAAAAAAAAAAAAAAAAAAAAAAAGAATTTCGCTAAACGTTACGCAAGGCCGACGAAATTCTAACGACTGCTCCTTAATATAAACGCCGCATGCTAAAAGCATATCGTAAAACCGCACAGATCGCCTTTACCGACAAAAACATTAAAGCCGAATAACGTTACACCGGTATACTTCTTTTTAAGCCCGAAACGGTATTAAAAAACTCCAAGATAATATCTTAGTCGGCTTTTAAACCGAAAATATCTCCGAAAAAGATAATTACAATTCGTAACAAAGTCTTTTATATTCTTTACAAAACTAAAAAATTACGGAAAAATATGCAAACAGCCGTACGCAACTATACGAAAGCATTTCGCGATATACGGGATATAATAGCTAAAGCGGCTAAAGAATTTAATAATTTCAACACTGAAAATATAACGTTTCGTTACGAAAATCGCAACCTACGAACGAAACTCGAAAAATACGAACGTCCTAAACGTTAAACAGTTACTAAGCAGCCGAATAAGATTTTTGCGAATTTAACAAACATTAGGTCGGCTGAAAATAAAGCAACTAAACGTTTAAAGCTTATGGAGGCTGGCGATCAGGTTATAATTAACAGTTATATTAAAAAGCAACCTATTAAGAAACGGCAGCGTAATTCCAAATAGCCTAAATAGCTTTATTTTATCATGAAATACGTTGTTGCGTTGTTAAACGACTTCTGAATGTGTAGGTTACTATCAATTTGTGTGTGTTTTGCCTATTCATTGCTAGGGTAATTCATTAGGTGGGGTCCGAGGTTAGGTGTTTGGGTTAGGTGTCTTAAGGGTAAATACTTAAGCTTGCTGATCTGTGTCACCCAAGTACTGCTCGTAGGGGGGTCATAGCTTACCTACCTAGGCACTAGGTACTGTAGATGGGCATTAGCCACGCCCAACTCAGCCACGTTGGCAGGGAGCGGCTTTAGGACGACTTTCCACCTTTCAACAATTCTGTTGTAGGAGGTAGACGCCTAATACATCGGCATTCGAGTGCTCTAGAGGCCTTCTTGACCTTAGGTATCCAGCATTCGCGTTTCTTCCTTTCTTTCTCGGTTGCCGAGGCTGCTGCTTGCATGATACGCTACATTCGAGAGCCTCCGCCTGCTATGCTCAGCGGCTTCCGCCAAGGCCTCGAACCTATCGTCATCGCCCCAAAGCCACAGCCATCTTCGTCATACACATGCGGTGCCTCTTGCTGCGCTTTGACTTTTGTCATTCGTTTGAGATTTCCCACATTCTCACCCAATTCTCATAGACCTCGCACGAGAGCACCACTTGATCTTGTCCATCACAATTGCATACCTTTCATATCCTGAACTTGGACTCCATCCGCCATGACGACGCCCTTGCATATAAAGCGCATGACCAGAGAGAGGGAGAACCTTGAAAAAGAGAACCCGGACTATTTTGTCCATTTTCAGGATAACGATCTGCTCAACTTTGAGGCTTACATTCTAGGACCAGACGACACTCTTTACCAGCACAAACTTGTCAAACTTTGCTTCAAAATCCCCGAGAGGTATCCCCTGGTGAGTACCGTCATTCATCCTCAAGTGTGAAACTAAGAAGAGGTATAAGGTGCCGCCGGAGGTTAAGTTCGTTCAACATTCCGGAGAGAGAATACATCCAAACCTGTATGCCGAGGGCAAAGTCTGCCTCAGCATACTTGGGACGTGGGCGGGCGAGCCATGGGCCCTTGGCATGAATTGCCACACCGGTTAGCCTCCACATCTTCGTCACTGTTGATGGGCGCTTCTTACTCGCCCGCGCAGTTCTCATCACCGTCAGATCCTTGCTGGACAACGAGCCATACAAGCACGAGCCCAAGAGGGATAACAACCCAGCATTCAACAACTTCGTCCAATACATGACGTGGCGATGCCTCTTATTGGATTACATTCGGCGCGAGACCACAGTTCCCGGCAAAGCCTTTTTGCAGAGACACCTTCAGGAACGAGCGCCTAAGATGATAGACGAGCTCCTCCGGCAGCAGGCGGCAAATTCTCGCGTGACGCAGCTTACCTCACCCTACGACAGTAGACCCAAGAGACCTGATTATCCGGGCCTTCTTCGAGATATGAGAGCCGCTATTTCGGATGCGCTATCAGCATCGGGTGGTACAAAAAAACCGCTCGAGTCATCTCGAGTTCCTGCGAGCCTTGATGCTGCTTCAGATGACCTTCCTCAGCATGAGCAGAAGCGGAGCAAAAAGCAGCATCCCGGTCAAGTTATCGACCTGGAGGATACTACGACAGCCTCGGCGTCGACTAGCGCCGTGCCCAATAAGCCGCTGAAAAGAAAGTTCCCCGACTCTGGCGCTAGACCCGCTGTCCACAAACGCGCAAACGGCAAGCCTCACGAGGTCATTGACTTGACCTAAAGCTTGGATAATTCAATGAATGTAGAGGCTCCCTGGTAAATCAGCTCCTCTGGTATTGTCACCCACCGGAAACCGCCAATCCTAGCATGATAGTGCTTACGGTGGTAGTTATAGCAAATCGGAGTATTGGTCCAACTGTACTGTATCTCGTCAATATTCCCCCATTACATACTTAGTCGGTAGGGATAATCAAAAGAACCCGCTACGAGAAATCGTTATACCCATCACTGGTCGGACAGCACGTGATTCCCTTTGTTTTCGTTTCAGGTAAATTCGTCGAGTCAGAATTAACTGACCCTGAAAGAGGTATCAATGGTAGGTTAACCCCAATGTGGGATGATGTACGTATTTTTTCGAAGAGTCAATACCAGTTGAAGATAGGGGGCATGCTCACCGACGTTCATCATAATAGTAGTTTAGAAAGCCTGTTACATCTTGCAACCAGCTTTTTATACTCGCAGATATAATACGCTTAGAGCCTGAGATTTACCGTCAGAATAGGACCAGGAAAGCCACTGTCCCCACGGATACAATGCAATCAAATCTGAGAAACGAACGAATTCCAAGTCATCTTCACGATTGTATATTGACGTTCTGCTTGGAAGCACGAACGGTAGACATGTGAGGTGACCCCACCCAAGCCCCTATGTTTGCCGTTATCTCTTAAGCGTTAAGTTTATTCGTTGATCAGCCATCTCTAGCCTTGATTTAGGCTACCCGGTTATCAGTTATAAAGACAACTTAGATGCTTTCATTGTCATGCTTAAGAATTACCGAGGAATCCCGTGCGGTTCCCGAGGAAACTGGAACTGTAATAGCCTCCTATGGGTGATTGAGAGCGAGTTATGATGTATCCTTCAGGAATAGACCTGATATCACCAGGACGGCTGTCAGAGAATATAACCAACCCCCGCCCCTCTCTCCTTCCCCCTCCCTTTCCCCCTCCCTTTCCCCCTCCGGGGGGGGGGAAGGAAGACTGACCGCGCTCGGCATCAATGACAATGCCACGAAGCGTAAGTGGGCCCCAAATGCTTTAGCCCAACGTCAGTAAAGCAAATGACTTGCCCTCCGTCCTGATTAGTGAATAATTTAGGGGAAACGTAAACGGCAAGCCGAATATACCGCAGCATCAGCAACAAGCCGCGTTTCAAGCACAAAGCAGCACACCCGAAGCGCTCGCTCCGTAGCTGAGACCTCGTATCAATATTTCATCCCTGAGAGTGAAGCCTATCAGGGCGGTGCACCACTTCACCGGGACTTCGATCTTGGACTACGACTTGACAGAATTCTTCTGGGATGGACAGAAGTATTGAGCTCGAGCTCGATTTCAGTCTCCCAAGGAATGTGATCCGGTGGCGGTATGCACTCAGCTCCTGCCGGTATTATCGGAACAGTCACGGCTGGACTTCGGGAGCGGCAGTTTCGACACGTCACAGACAGCATCCGCGGCAGTCGTGAATCTCACCACCATCAGCACCCCTGCTTCGTTAGCCCCAATCGCCTTGTCCATTTCCCTACCGATAGCTCTCCGAACCGGAGGTCCCGGGCCCAGCTCCGACAAAGCCACCGACAAGTACTCGTTCTCATTCCCGGCCTCGTACTTCACCCCAACTTCCGAGGTGGCCCTCTTACTAACCCTCGCCCTCATCGCCACGCGGGTACGTTAGCGGAATTTGGTCTGCGAGCTCCGGGCCAGCTTGCCGTTCGCAGACGGCACGCTAACGCCGTCGACCAGTTCTGATAAGAGTTACAGCGGCAAGGCGGCTTATAGGAGACCATGGCAATCTACCCAGCTGGCCAGAGAGCTCAGAGGATGGGGTAAGTGGATGGATGGACAGATGACCCCAGGGACTTGCTAGACAAGCTGATTAGGTCAATCTCTTCTTCAGAGCAATTCTAGATCCGTTGCCTTTGCACTGGATGGTAACCTTGCCCGGACTGTCCGTATACGGCTCCGAAGGGGCCCCTGGAGGAAGACGGCCGGGATACTCCGGTTCGAAAGCGATATTGCAAAGCTCAATTAAGCGGTGAAGCGCTTTGCAGAATCGGAGGTCTGTCGGAGCTACACGGGGTATTTTCCTGCGATCGGAGGAAAGAATTGTCTTAGCAAGTAAGGGGTGTGGGGTTGAAAGCCACCCACCCACCTTGAGGAGGGGTAATACAACATGGCCCATTTGCCCGGTTTAGCGGGATTCTAGCGTTAGACAGCAGGCAAACGCTTTGAGTTAGATATTTCTTGCTAAGTTGTCGTCATGACTCTTCGAGCTCATGGGGGAAATAAGAACTTCCGAAACTCGTTCCTTCATGTCTTTCATGTCAGGGTCTGGTAACGCTAGGAAAGGATTTGAAGGTTCCACTCCAGAAGAGTGCAGGACATATGTATGTACAAGGTCACCAACAGAAACCGGTACCAAGAAGTGGGGGGGTGCTGCGCTAAAGCAAGGGCTGACAAAGGGCTGGGCAGGTGTGGTTGTAACGCAACGCTAGCGCTAGAAAGTTAGGGGTCCCCACAGAAGCTGTACTCTGTAGGATCTCCCCTGACGTAGACCTTTTCTTTCTCCCGACTCTTTCCCTTGATCATTTCCCATCGTCAACTTTGTGGGTGAAGTAAGCGTCTTGGTCAGGAAAGGGGGAGACCTAAATCGCTTAGAGGAGACAGGACATCTCGTTTGAATTGAGAGTCCTCGTACGAAGTGCTTTGAAGATTGTTTAAGTCGGTGAAACCAATCTCTCTTTCTCTATTCGCTCCAGCCCCTGTTACTCGGGTCCCGTTCACAAGCAAAGCTGCATCCTATCCTCGTTCGTCGCACGGCTGTTGGGAGTGACGGTATAGCCTACACTTCACTGTTAGCCTATGCGGATACTTCTTTATGACTTCGCAGCCATACAATGCATAGATCAACTAATTGCTGACTCCTTGGTAGGTTATATTGCTTTCTCTATTTGATATATCCATTTCCATCTTGACTATTTGCTTTGCCTACTTCTTTCCGCCCGTTACCGTATAATACCGCCAAGATGCAAATTCAAGACATGATCGCAGACGCCGAGAGGACGGGCCAACCATCCTTCTCTTTCGAATATTTCCCTCCGAAGACGGCCCAGGGTGTACAGAACCTCTACGATCGCATGGAACGCATGTACGACTTCGGACCCAAGTTCATCGATATCACATGGGGCGCCGGCGGACGAATAGCCGAGTTGACTTGCGAGATGGTCGTACAGGCTCAGACTTATTTCGGTCTGGAGACTTGTATGCACCTGACCTGTACTGATATGGGGGAGGAGAAGGTCAACGATGCACTGGCAAAGGCGTACAAAGCCGGCTGTACCAATATCCTGGCTTTACGAGGTGATCCCCCGCGGGAAAAGGAGAAGTGGGTTGCTACCGAAGACAAGTTCCAGTACGCAAGAGACCTCGTCGCCCATATCCGCGAGAAGTACGGAAACCATTTCGGCATCGGCGTGGCTGGATATCCCGAGGGCTGTGACGACAATAAGGATGAGGAACAGCTGCTGGACCACCTGAAAGAGAAGGTCGACGCGGGCGCCACATTTATCGTTACCCAGATGTTCTATGATGCCGATAATTTTATACGGTGGATGCGGAAGGTTCGAGAAAGAGGTATTAACGTACCCATTCTGCCCGGGATTATGCCCATCGCCACCTACGCCAGTTTTCTCCGCAGGGCGAACCACATGAACTGCAAGATCCCCGAGAGCTGGATGACTGCTTTAGAGCCTATAAAGAACGACGATGCTGCTGTCAGGGAGGTTGGCAAGACGCTGGTGGCTGAACTGTGCCGAAAGATCATGACCGCCGGCATCTTCCACCTGCATTTCTATACGATGAATCTAGCCCAGGCCACGCGCATGGTACTGGAAGAGTTGGATTGGCTGCCCACGACCACCCGCCCGCGCAAGCAGGCACTGCCCTGGAAGCAGTCCCTCGGCCTTGGCCGCCGCGAGGAAGACGTCCGGCCTATCTTCTGGCGCAACCGTAACAAGTCGTACGTATCGAGAACGCAGGAGTGGGACGAGTTTCCCAACGGCCGATGGGGTGATTCGCGCTCGCCCGCTTTCGGTGAGTTGGACGCCTACGGCATAGGCCTGACCGGTACCAATGAGTCCAACCGCAAGAAGTGGGGTGAGCCTAAATGCATCAAGGATATTGCGACCCTCTTCGTTCGCTACATAGAGAAAGACCTTCAAACCTTGCCGTGGAGCGAGGCGCCATTGACTGCCGAGGCCGACTCCATCAGGGAGGATCTGATCAAGCTCAACCAGCGAGGCCTGTTGACTATCAACTCTCAACCGGCGGTTAACGGTGTTAAATCGTCTCACCCTGTGCACGGATGGGGACCGCCTAACGGCTACGTCTACCAAAAGGCCTACCTAGAGCTGCTGGTTCCGCCTGAGTTGTTTCCCGAGATGGTTTCGCGGATCCATAACCACGCGGACTTGACCTACTATGCGGTCACTAGGACCGGGGCTCTGAAGACGAACGCTCCCTCGGAAGGCCCGAATGCCGTTACCTGGGGTGTCTTTCCCGGCAAAGAGATAGTCCAGCCGACGATCGTGGAGAGCATCAGTTTCCTCGCCTGGAGGGACGAGGCCTACAGACTAGGGAAGGACTGGGCCCATTGCTACGATGCCAACTCTCCGAGCCGCGTACTCATTGACAAGATCATGGATGAGTGGTATTTGGTCAACATCGGTGAGTCTTGCAGACCACGTGGGAGCGAAGCGAGTCAGACTGATGCGGAGTTTACAGTTAACAACGATTTCCATCAACCTCGAACCATCTTCGAGTTGCTCGAAGGGCTACATGTTGACAATTTAGACGTACATAACACGCCAGTTTCAAATGGTGTCCACAACGAATACAACGGTGACGCGGGGCATACCAACGGCTCCGGTTCGGCTGCGGCCGCATAATCAGGGGGGAACAATAATGAAATGGTGTATTTTGGATTTTCAACACAGCATGTGGCCAAGAAGGAAGGCCTAGGAGTCAATGTCTTTTTCAACCAAGCATATCTACTGGCGTTCGTTGCGAGGATTTTTCAACAAAAATTCGGAGCATGGGGCGTAGGAACCTGGCAGCGGTATTGGGAATAAGGGCTAGGCCCAAAAAGGTGCATTAAATATCTCAACGATACCCCTGGGACAGAGGGGAGCAAGCGACGAATAAGGCGATGGAGGTTTATGGGGAATAGGGAAGATCTTTCCGAAAGAATTGATGTCCAATTGAATCCGTAGTGGCAAAGGCAGGGGCGGTGTAATGCCAGACGCGGGCCACTTAACACCCGAAGCCGTTCGCGTTCGTGGACGATGACGCCGGAGTACAAGTCATAGCGAACGCCGACAACCTTGGCATCTAGAAGGGCACGGCAGCCCGAAGACCCTGGGAATCGGGTCCTAACGTTTCCCGAAATACCGCCAGGGATGCCACCTGGATCGCGCGTAATTGCTTACTTATATCTTGCTGATAAATCCGTATTCGTAAGATACCATATCTTATCCACTCAAGTGGGTGGTTACCGCGGAATGCTACGATGCTTACGCCGCAAGCCCTAGCCGTCACTAGATCTCATGCGGCATGAAGCGGACATTGGCAGAGGTGAGGACCAATAGACTTGTATTCCGAATCTCTTTCCGATGTACCAACTCGCAATGCTGTGTTTTATAAAGTACGGTCTGGGATGTGTTGGTTCTGCGGTCTCGACTTTTTCTCCAGAGGACTGATCCCAATCTCGTCGTCTTCGTTTAACGACCCACACACCTGAATATCAGTCGACAGCATACTATCCCGCACCAGCAGTACGATATGGCGAAGAAACCTCTCCTCTTCTTCACGGCCTTCCCGGCCGAAGGGCACGCAAACCCCGTGCTGAAGGTAGCGCACGGCATGATCGCCCGGGGCTACGACGTGGTATTCCACTGTAGCAAGGACTTCGAGGCCCGGATCCGGGCCATGGGCGCCGAGTTCGTCGAGGAGCCGGGGCTCCTCGACTCCGAGGGGCTGGCCCAGGCACAGGCGATGCCCCCGGGTCTCGACACCTTCTTCTTAGCGTTCATAGAGCTCTTCCTCAAGCCGATCCCCCGGCTTGCAGAAAACCTCGGCCAGGCGCTCGAAGACGTGCGCGCGCGCGAGGGCCCCGACCGTCAGATCATCGTGATGGCCGAGCTGTGCTCCATGGGCGTGCTGCCATTCCGGTACGGCCGCCCGGCGCCGCGCGGGTTCGGTGGCGTCTTCCCCCGCATCATCGGGCTCAGCGCCATCGGGCTCGCGGTCCGTAGCGTCGACACGGCGCCCTACATGCTCGGGCTGCCACCGGACTCGACCGAGTCCGGGCGCCTGCGCAACGCGGCGCTGCTGCGCCTCCTCAAGGCCGGGCCCGCGAAGCCCGCCTACGATGCCCTGGAGGAGGGTCTGCGACAGGCAGGCGCCACCGCGCTCCCCGCCGGAGGGCTCGACCCCATGGAAGCCTTTTTCCTCACCCCCGATGTCGCGCTGCAGATGTGCCTGCCCTCCCAGGAGTATGCGCTCAGCGACCTGGACCCCAAGATCCACTTCGTGGGCTGCTTGCCGCGCCGCGAGCCCCGCCCCGACGACCCGTACCCTGACTGGTGGCCCGAGATCGTCGCCAATAGCGGCAGCAGCAGTAGTAGTAGCGAACAGGACGGGAAGAAGAAGAGAAAGAAGGTCATCTTCGTCTGCCAGGGCACCGTCGCGGTGGACCTGAGCCAGCTCGTGATCCCGACGATGCGCGCGTTCGCGGACGACGACGGCGTGCTGGTCGTGGCCGCGCTGGGGGCGCGCGGGGCGACGCTGCCCGAGGATGCCGAGGTCCCGCCCAACGCACGCGTCGCCGACTACATCCCGTACGACACGGTGCTGGAGCACGCCGACGTCATGGTGTCGAACGCGGGAACCGGCGCCCTGAACCACGCTGTGGTCAACGGCGTCCCGCTGGTGCTGGCGGGCGTCACCGAGGACAAGCTCGAGTCCACGATGCGCGCGACGCACGCCGGCTACGCAGTCGGTCTATTTACACAGAACCCGTCCGTCGAGCGGATTAGGGAGGGCGTCGAGACGGTGCTCTCGGACGCCAAGTACAAGAACCGCGCCATGGAGCTCAAGGCCCAGAATGAGACTATGGGATGCTTGGACAATATCGAGGGCTGGGTTAAGAAGTACACCGAAGAAGGGTGAGGGGGTTTTAGGTGGACACTTGTAGAATGTTGATTACTTGAAGGTTGGGAACAAAGCAAGCACGCTTGATACAGGGACGGGTTACTGGATAGTATCCGCTTTCCACTGACAGAAGGACGAAATTTTCAAGGTTATTCAGGTGGGGTGTATGTATAACAGCATTGCAGCAACATGACATCTCCGCTCTACACTGATTCCCCTTTGTCTAAGGTATGAAGTGCAAACCTCAGCAGCTGCCTCAGACTACAAGTCTACCTACCACCCTGTATAATACGAAATCACCTGGTAGATACCAAGAATCAGAAACACGTGGTACAGTGGTTATATCATCGGTCAAACGAGATACAGCCATTTAACGACGGTGGGTGCAGTTCCCACACCCAGTGTGTTATTTGCGCTACCCGGTCTTCCGGGCGGAGGTACTACATGCCAACTTTGCAAGGTGAAATCAATACGTTGATTTCAAGGACTTGTTCCTTTACCACATACGTGTGTCAGTAGATACAACGTGGGCTTCCCGTTTTTTTTTTTTTTTTTTTTTTTTTTTTTTTTTTTTTTTTTTTTTT
>QJNY01000201.1:0-130982 GCA_004155945.1 Monosporascus sp. mg162
CGAGATCCCCATGCTCGCTCTAGGCGTCTACAAGGCACCGAACGGACAGGAGACGGAGGACGCTGTGACGATCGCGCTAGATGCCGGTTACAGACATATTGACTCCGCAGCCCGATACGCGAACGAGGAGGCCTGCGGTCGAGCTCTCCGCAAGTGGCTCGAGAAGACGGGCACCCCCCGAGAGGACGTCTTCATCACGACCAAGCTGTGGGACGCCGACCACGGCTATGAGGCAACCTTGAACGCCCTGTGCGAGTCTCTGAGGAAGTTCCAGCTCGACTACTTCGACCTCTACCTGATCCACTCCCCGTCGGACGACAAGGAGAAGCGTCACCAGTCCTGGAGAGCCCTGGAGACCGCCCAGAGGCTCGGCAAGGTCCGCTCCATCGGGGTCTCCAACTTCGGCGCCTCTCAACTAGACGAGCTGCTGGCGGAGGCCAGAGTCGTGCCCGCCGTCAACCAGATTGAGGTTCACCCATTCTGCCAGCGCCGGGCCCTCATCGACATGTGCCGGGGGCACGGCATCGCCATCGAGGCCTACTCGCCCCTCGCCCGCGGCGACAAGCTACGGGAC
Source organism: Monosporascus sp. mg162 (assembly GCA_004155945.1). Lineage (NCBI taxonomy): Eukaryota > Fungi > Ascomycota > Sordariomycetes > Xylariales > Monosporascus > Monosporascus sp. mg162. Next base: position 575 of record QJNY01000201.1, read on the forward strand.
CCGCGCATCGTCAGGATCGCCGAGAGGAACGGCAGGACGCCTGCCCAAATCCTCCTCAATTGGAACATCTCCCGCGGCAACATCGTTCTGCCGAAGTCTCTCACCGCGAGCCGTATCCTGTCCAACATGGAGTCCTTCGGCTTCACTCTACCTCCGGAGGATCTCGCGGTGCTCGATTCCCTCGGCTCCGAGAACTATGTGACTGGCTCCCTGCATATGTCTGGAGACTGAACGAACGCCCGCAGCCGGTTTCAAAATTCCAGTCTAGACGTTATCGTTATCGCTGAGGAGCATCAAAACCCGAAGTCACCAAATATTGCGTTCCACTCGGGAATAAACCCCCCCCCTCTCCTATGCCGTCAGGTGCAGAGGTTTTGGGAGGACCGCGGATCACATTCGGATATCCGATATCTGGAGTGTTCGAGTCCCTCATGTCCATTGCGACTGCACCACTTACCACAAATACATAGACTACGGCTGTAGAACAGAATTAATAGACCATAGAAGCTCTCATCGCCATAAACTGGGCTTCACATATTTCGACTTCCTGTAGATGGTTGCATTCAACGACACTGTCTGAACTCAACCTGGACGCTTCTTTGAAAGTAGCAAGAGCTCGTGTTCGATATACTTAGGACCATCTTACTTGAAGACAATACCTGTACTCTACCGCCCTCAGACTTTCAATCTACACGGCTAGCATATTGTATCCCACCATCCCTCTGATTGCACAATGTGTTCTGTCTCTGAAAAATACGTCGGCTCCTTAATCACGCTAGAGCATATAAAGAATGCCTTATGGGCGACACATTATATTTAGGCTTACGGACTTCGAGCACACGCTACACATACTCAAAATAACAAGCGTATGGGTTCATATCCGGGAAAGACCGTGACATACCTGTATGGCACGGTGGTTACCATGCACCTGGTTCAGCCCTCGCAGAGCGCCCGCTATTGTTTTTGTGGCCTTGGCATCCCCCCCGACGCGGCCTAAAAGAGCTTGTTACCGAACAGTCGGGCCTTGGGGGTGGCTTGGCAGGCTTAGATCGAGGGTTGCGCTCGTGATGCCAACCGCCGCTTCCATGGTAGACGGAGATTTCCGTCCTGTGAACGTGTCATTGAGGCACTAAATCTTTCTACGTTACCTGCCATCTTTACGAGCACCAATCGGAGGATTACTCAAACGTAGGAAAAGATCATACTAAGTAAGCTGTTACTTAGCCGACCGCGATCGGCCGCTCGCGTTCCAATAAAACGCCAACTTGTTGAAGATCTTCTTGGGCGTTGGTGGTAACACGTGGCGTGGCGGAGGAGTAGTATCTGTCTTATATCCTAGTAGATGCGGCATTGGAATGCGGGGAAATGCCCAGGTGTATTTTTTAGCAAGCAACCTACCTAGTGTGTGTAACCCTTCCAAACGCCTCATCTTACCCAAGCGCCTCATCTTACCCACTCACCTCATTAATGCCTGCAGTACGTCTTCGCACCTTGAACCTAACAAGGTCATACATATCCCCGTCGGAGACAAAGAACCGGGTACGGTAGTCAAACTCCAAAACTACAAAACATGAAGCTGCTCGCCGCCCTGCTTTTCATAGCAATCGCGGTCGTGCCCGTTCTAGCACGCCATGCCGAGTGTATCGACCGAACTCCTGGCGAAGCGTTCTGCGCGTATGTATCAACTCAATGACCAAGAGATGGCCCGGAGTTAGCAGCGAAAACTAATATAGAGCAATTATCTAGTTGGAAAGTAGGCAACGACGTATACTCCTGCGACGAGTCGGGGAACCTCAAGACGGAGAAGAGATGTGATGGGCAGTTGGACGGCATCTATGACAAGTTTAACAACTATTGTAGTCGCCTTTCGGAATCGGAATTTGGGTGCGCGGGCGCCGAAAGCGACGAGGCGCGCGAAGAGGTTAGGGGTAATAAATATTAGATTGTATGAACGTACTTTACAAAGTTATATTCTGTAATTGCTTTACACTAGGCTGAATGTCCTTATCCTGCTGCGAGTAAATAATGCATTTTCAATATCAGCCTGTTCCCAAACGAGCATCCGCGCAACCTTCATCGCTTGGCCCTTGATGGCTATGACGACATCCGGATATTAGGTCTAGAGCTAGGTACCTATAACCGTGCGCTATCTCCAAGTGGAGGTTCAAGATGCAACCCTACGACTCCTTTGGAGCAACAGGGGCGGTTGCCTAAATGGTGCGTACGTTTATATACCACACCTCAGCCCGATGTTTATGAGAGGTTCGTTCTTTCTCATTACCACTCCTTTTGGCCTTTTATTTCGTGGTTAGTGTCGACTACATTTCCCGTCAGTTCCCCTTAGGTGACCGTCTTCCCTGACACCACCACTTGGGCCATGTCGAACTCGGACTCCTCCGGGCCGGTACCCACCTTCGAAGCCCCTCCGCAATGCGCTCCAGCCCGCCTCGACGGTATTGCTCATTCCCGCGGCTAAGCGCCTCTTCTGGACTCACCAAGGTCCTCTGGCCAGTGGGATTTTCGTCATGGCCGACGGGTGAGACCCAGACTCGGCGCGCGAAGCCTGCTTCCGGCAAACCGTTGCCGGTACAAGCTGGCCCCCTATCTCACAGGATGTTCTAACTGAGCCAAAGCCTCATCCGTTACCGTGAGGGTTGAGTCTCTGGAAATCTGTGTAGATGAGTGGGAAGAAGCTCACCACCATGCGGACCCAGAGGTTGAGGGATGTGTGTTTGAGGAGACCGAGGATGGCGAGCCCCCGGAGTTACTGGGGTGCTGTGGGGAAGACTCGCCCAAGCAGCACTTACCGCTGGTGATAAAGGCGTCAGAGAAACCATACGTCACTGTTTATGACTATGTAACAACACTACGTCCTTCGCTGATGGGGCTGCGTGATGATATATTGCGGACTAAGAGCATGTGAGGGGATAATCCGTTACCGGCCGAGACGAAGTTAGTGGCGAACTTTTCTGAGACTCATTTGATGATTAATGAGGAAGAGAAGTGGATTTCGTCGATGAGCCAATTGCGCCATATTTCTCGATTTATCACACGCTCTCCACCATGCCTGCTACCTAACCCCCTTTATACAACCCGAACCCCTTTTAAGGCAGCAGTTAAGAATATGTATGGAGCTGTGAACTGTCTGGCCGTTCAGCTCATCTGTTCTGCTAAAGATCCCAGTCACTGTATTGGGCTGGAGGTCCAATCGGGGTTGCGCAATTGCCCGACTGACATACACCGTCGCCGCAGAAGTCCGGGCCTGCACCACATCGACCGTGGATGTTGCAGCAGTCGCCCCATCTGCACACTCTCGCATCCCATGTTCATACCCGCATGTGCCATCGGTATCGTGAATTCGATGTCCGAAACGAAGGTCCTCGTAGCAGATGCCAGCGACGCAGTCTTCATCCGTTTCGCCGCACGTCGAAGTCTCCGAGTCAGCGCTGCCCATCCATCCCGATACAGGTAGCATTGCCGTGTTTAGGGCTGAAGCGGCCGTCCCATGCTCGCACCGGCTGGATGACTATTTCTTTTCATCAGTATCTCTGCCCTCGTGACGCTAATTCGCGTCACGAAACTTACATCCAGCAACGCAATACCCCGTGTTTGGAGCTATAGTTCCCCAATCCGGGTTCAGTGTCGGGTTCAGCATAAAGAACTTCCCGAGGTCGATAGTATAGAAACCCACCAGTTTCGTGCACATGAAGTGGTTGGCGTTGTGGTATGTCACGCCCTAGAAGCGACAATTGATCCCGCCAGCCTTAACTGGACCACCCCCATAACACTAGGGGTGAATCTGGGGAGCAACGGGCACGGAAATAGCAGTACCGAAGCCTAGATCGCGCGTTGCTTCCCGTGTCCACGGTGAGCACTCGCCGGTGGCGCTTGGCCGAGGGCGAAGTGAGAAGAAGAGGCTTGCTAACGTAAGAGAGGAGTGAATCTGAGGGGACTTCATGATGCCGGCCGGTGATGAGACTCAAGCTAAGCTGTCTACGATGGAGCAAAGCTGGCGACTTTAAATAGGCACCAGCGAGGAAAATGCAATTGGAAGTCCCTCCATACGGCCGACATGATGTTATCGACTAGAAAAGAGCCAAGTCCCTTGCATGTTTGGCACCCTCGGAGGTACTAGAACCTTAATTTGCTACTACCTCAGCGTCGAAACCCACCCCTGCTTGTCCTCAGACCACCTTTTTGGCTTGAGCGGCGCAGCATCGAGTTCAAAGATCTAGTCTAGATCAACTCCAAGATCTGTGAGACGGGAATCCCTTATTCCAGGGTTTCAAGGAGGGGGTAAAGAGGGTGCCAAATAGGGAGAACGAATAGCCTAAGAAAGGAAGAAAGGGAAGCGAAGGTTAAATAGGGGGAGGTAGCGCATGCGATACCGATACGTGGAGTTCCAACAATCTAGAGCACTTCTCCCGCCGTGCGTCGCGACTTCATTCGTCACTGTCATACTTCATTGTATTCAGACGCCATCTAAGAACTGAATAGGTAGCAGCTCGTGGGTAGTGATCACGGTCGCTGTCAATGACAAGCTGACAGCTTACCGGTAATTACTCCGTAAGAACCCATGAACTATCAAGTACTTTCATGCTTTACTTCAATCTAGAGGATATGGGCGTGGTCCTGTTGGCATCCAAGGTTTGCGTTCGCATTGCCAATTGAATTGTGCGAGTAGGGAATATTAATCCTACAACCTTAGATATTAAAACCCTCTTGCTTCATGTAGTCCATGTAGACGGCAATAGCATCTTGCATGTTCCTCCCACAACCGCCTGACCGGCTACTTTTTCTTCTTCTTCTTCTTGTTGCTCTCCAAGCCTGTTCCAGACGATTGCAACTCCGTTCCCTCAATGTGATATTTCTGTTCTTTTCAAAACCAAGGCCGGTGATGCCACCTACGGGGAAACTGAGGTCATGATCAAATACAGTCAGAGACGGGTCTAGGAGAAAGCAATCTATTCTTTTCAAATCACGGCCAGTGATGACACCTACGGGGGGAAACTGAGGCTGTATCAAAACATTTATGTTTCACATCTCTGTCTCATCTTCACTCTGTTCGCTCATACTTTCACAGCTGTCTACCTGTTTCATCAAAACCGATCTGTAGCTATTGCCCAGCGGCGGATTTGAGAGATGGCCAACAAGCAACCATTTGGATGGGAAGCATACCTTGTGCATACTTAACTCCGTATCATCGTGGCAATCACATATTATCATGAAGCTGGTGATGGTAATTGAGGGGACGGTTCATGGCGGTGTGTAGAGTTGAAGTCAATGATGGATGGATGGAAGAGTTGACACTGGATCGAGGGTAAGCTATTTATATACACAGTGAACGAGTGGTTTCTTCTAGGATCGTAATGCCCGTCGTTATATTGATTCCAGGTCAGAAAGAGAGATAATGAAATATCTCAGGTGAAGCCACAGTGAGGAGATTAGAGCAGGGTCATCGCCAGTCAAGCGACCAGGTTGGGAGGCTCTACGTAATCGGTCAAGGTCGGCCGATGGCGTCTGCTAGTCGGACAAGTCCCATCCCGTGTCCACCCGACTAATTTAGCTGGGCAATACTTCTATATAACTCTAAAGCATTGGCATATATATGGGAAGGAGGTTTATGACATATGGTCTGGAGACATCCCTTGAAGAGGGCACTTACGACCCCCTTCCTCAACACGCGCGAGATATGAAGTCACTCTGCCCACCCATAGCGCGCCGTAGGTATTTTCAAGACGGAAAGAGGGTGTGAAATAACCTACCTAGTGCCTAGTCCTCATTTTCTGCTGGGTATTAGCTCATCTGGAAAGGGGTCTCACGACATAGTAAAATAGGCAGGTAGGTAACTAGATTACTCTAGGAGGTCCCTGCGGTGCGCTGTTGCATATAGCAACCGAACTTCCCCGTCCCGTTGGTTCAGTTCGGTCGTGGCTCCTAGCTTTTTTCCAGGCCGTAGCTAGGGAACCTACACAAAGAGAAACGACCGTAGTTTAGATTCCTGAAAATAAGATTATTGGAAGAAAGTCGGTGTATATCAGATAATTATGACGCTAAAGCATAAGAAGACGTCTGGGTAAATCCTGGCTAGTTACATTAACTATCGCTAAGCTGTTCACGCTGCCTTATCGACTTTTACGTTCAATTCTTATCAAGACGGACAAGATCCTAAATCTTCCCAATGGCATGGTTATTCGCGGGTAATCTGGCAGATATTTCGACGTATACGAGGATGTTGGTTATTTAATGCCCGCAGATGCCTAATATCAACTTACAAATGGTGAAAGAGCTGGTTTTGGAACACCGGAGCCAACGGAGTTCCGAGGGGAAAGAACAAACCGGGGAGGGAATTAAGGTATTAGGTATTTAAGCCGTGTTAGGCCATTGTTACAGGTTTAATCTCTTGCTTGTGTAGAATAGGTACCGGTGATTATTAATTACTATTAGTATTAATATCTTCTCATTCCGCTTCCCCCTATTCAATCAATACTGGAACCAAAGTCCTGAAACCCACAGCCTTCCTCATCATCTCAATCAAAAATGCCGAACCTCCCTGTAACCCTAAAAGAATCAATCCACCCCTGGAGATCCGCAGCAAGCCCCTCCATGAGCTGCGTCTCAACCGCCGTCTCCTGCCAGCTGATCGTCATCCAGAGCCCCCTGCCCTCGACACCGGCGACGTTGAGCGCGAAAGCGGGACCGACGGGCGTCGCGCCCTGCGAGAAGACGCTCCGCTCGATGCGCCAGCCCCCTTCCCCCGGGTTATCTCCATCGCCCGCGTCCCGGGCCCCCAGGCTGCCCGCGTTGCTGCACTCCCAGGCGGTCTCGCGGCTCCCCCCGAACCGCCCGACCCAGCGCTTCCGCCAGTCCGACACCCACGCCGTGAGGCCCGCGACGTCGTCGCGCGGCAGGCTGTCCACCTTCGCGCGCAGGCCGGCACCGATCTCGGCCGCCGTGCCCCAGATCGGGGACTCGGCGTCTTGGGGGGTGGGAGTACGATCCGCGGTCCCGCGACGGGCGCGGAGCACGGAGACGGCGGGCGCCCCCGCGTGGTGCGCGTGTGCCGTGATGAGGCAGTGCAGGCCGTTCGCGCGGTCGAAGAGGTCGTCGGCCCCGTTCGCGAAGCGGCGCAGCGAGATGGCGGTCGTGAAATGGAACGCCGGGGCCGCGTCGGGCGGCAGGCGGGACGCGAGGGAGGCCAGGACGAGCGCCTGCAGCAGCGGCGTGAGCGTGATGCCGTGCTCGCGGCAGGCGGCCAAGAGGGAAGCGAGCGCGGCTTGGGGCACGCGTACGAGGCGCAGGTTAGCCTTGTGTGGCTCCGGGCTGATGGGGTTCCCCGTCCAGGGGACGGTATCGGGCGACGGAGCGGGTTTGAGCCATGACGGCACGAGTTCCTTCCAGATGATCTCGGCCCAGATCAGCTTCAGGAGGTAGGGCCACGAGATGCTGAAGGGGATGAGCTCCTCCGCACCGGGCGGCAATTTTGGCCGTTCTGTCAGGTGCAGCACGTGTTCTTGCAGTTCCGCGGGTGGGAGACCACCTCTGTTGAGGGCCCGGAGGAGGTCGCGGTGGAAGATGAAAGCGCTCTGCCCGTCAGCGTATGCGTGGTGGAAAGCGAACGAGATGTCTAATTTCACGCTCTCAGCATCGCCGGCTTGGCTGCTCTGGTGCACAATCAACTTCCATCCCGGCCTCCCCGGGAGATCTTCCCAAAGCTTGTCGTGCTGGGCTTCCGTCGAACGGAGCAAGTCCCGCATATAGGCGTCGGGCTCCGACGCGGATATCTTCTTCCATTCGATCATTTGCCGGAGGTCAATCGTCCTCAGGTACGTAAATACCGGCTCGTGAGTATCCTCGCCCGCTATGCCGACGCGGAGAATCCCATGCTGCATCATCACCGTAGCGAGCGCATTTTCGATGACATTGCTGATCGAGGCCTGCTTGCCAATTGGCAGTGACGCGGTGTACTGGGCAGTGTTGACGACACAACGGTACAACCCAAGACTATGGCGGCTCGTGTTGAACTTTGCTCTATCGCTGCATTAGCATTTTTCTTCAGACGCAAACGGGCGGACTGGCGAGGCCTTACGCTGAGCCAACAGGGCGAATGACATCTGGGGATCTGTCCGACATGCTCATTGGTCTTGCTAGATGGCCAACGAATAAGCACAAGATAGACCGCAAACCAATAGAGAGCTATTGGGAATTGGATTCGGAAGGTAAGTGCGTAATTCAGCCCAAGGGCATAATACTAGGTGCCTGCAATGCCTACAAAGCACTCAAAGAACTCTGGATAGCTTGCGCTTATGTGATATCGAACTCTTCGACTGCGAGAATCAAGGCGTTATTTAGGACGGGGGTCACTCAGAGAAAGGGTAAAGTTGTTGCGGTCTGCAGGAAATGGAGCCTCTAGAGGCCTGTATTATTAGGTAAAGCGGCGCAGCATTATGTAAGACAATAATACAAATATTAGATTCTTCGGTCCGGCTTCTCAGGCAAGAGTCGGAAAAAGAATCACGATCTCGCCAGGTATGTCATTAAGAGACAAGCTGTTATCATTCCATATTATATATGTACCGCTGAATATTCCCTATTCAAAACCTGAATAATCATAAGCGCTTATCATTCATCATTGAATGACTACATAATATCTTCGGCCAAGCTTTGTTGCTCATGCCCCCTATAAAGTTACATACTAGTCATTATCCGTGCGTCGTGGTCGCCACAGCCCGCGGTGAGGGCGGGCGTGGCTAATTATCCTATTTCGCCATGACGTCCACGTAGCGGCCCGACTTGCGGGACTTCTTTGCACCGGGCCTGCGGGGCCCCGCCGCGCCGAGCAGGTCGTCGATGCTGCTAGCGTTGCTGAGGCTGGTGGCGGGCCTGCTGGGCGGGGCGCTTGGGGGCCCGCCCGCCGCGCTATCGCTAACGGCGCTCTGCGAGGACGCCGCACGTGCCATCGGCGGGACCGCGAGATTCTCTTGGGACGCGGGCCGGTTCAGACCAGCTGGCGGAGGAGGAGCCGCTGATGGAGATCTTGACGGGCCTCCGGGAGGCGGCGCGCTATGCGACACCGGAGGAACCGATGGCGGCGGCGTGCCGTTGCGCGAGGCCGAGGTGGAGCGCGGCGGGGGCGGCGTGGCCGTCTTGGCCGGGGTGTTCTCGGCGCCCGGTTTCTTGTTGATCCATCGCTTCAGTTCTGGATCGTATACGAAGCTGCTCTGCTCACCGAGCTTGGCCTTTATGGGCTTGTTGCTGGGCTGCTCCTCCTTCTTGCCGCCGCCAAACCATCCAGTAAAGCCCCATCCCTTTTTGGCCGTCTTCGCCTGGGCGGCTCGTTTTGCTGCAACATTCCGTTAGTGATCAAAAGCAGGTCGTCATTTGACAGAGTATATCTTACCTTCTTCCTCAGCCACCTTGCGGACCATCTCCTCGTTCTCTCGGTCCCTCTCCGCCTTACTCTTCTCCGGCGGCTGCTTCATGGCCGGGATATCATCCTCGTCATCATCGAAGATGGTCTTCTTCTTTACTTTCGACTCCGAAGGCGAGTCACCTCCATCTTCTGCCGGGCCTGGTTCATACGACGGCGGTTCAAATGTAGAAGGCTGATAAGAAGGTGGCTCGTAGCCTCCACCGGTCGAACTCTCCTCCGGCCGTGCTGAGGGAGGCTCGAACGTGTTCATTGATGGAGGTTCATAACCGTACGATGGGGGTTGATAGCCTTGTGCGGCATTTGAGGCATTCGCTGAGGGTCCAGAAGCTGGCTGCGCCGTAGAGGCACTTGGCGAAGATTGTGTAGTACCGTACGGCTCATACCCACCATAGGAAGCGGCGGGAGGTTGGAAAGACGCCGGCTCTGACGCTGACGCTTGGGAACCTGGTGTGTACGGTAAGTTATGAAGAGGCGAGGGTTGATATCCGGTAGCAGGTCTGGAACTGCTCTCAGGGGAATATGGATTCCCGTGTGAAGCTCTCCGCAGTTCACCAGATCTTCTCGACAGCTCGTTCGAAGACCTCGGTGCAGGACTATAACCGGCGTTAGGGTCATAAGGGTTTGGTGATTGGGCGGCCACGGGCGCATAGCGCGAGCTAGCTCTGGTAGCAGGAATGGCGGTTGCTGAAGGGGCGCTGCCAGATACGCCAGCACCGTAAACTTCGAAATTGGAGACTGATGGTGATGGGCTGATGGTAGGTGTACCACCGCCGATGCGAGAAAATGGCCCAACGTCCCCGCCGTTTTCGCCTTTCTGAGCATCCCCCGCAGCATCAGTGTCTTCACCGGCGACGAATTTGTTGAAGCGACTCCACATGTTGGATGATACCTTGTCCATGCTAGGTTTGGAAATCCACGAGGAGGAACCTTCCTTCGGCGCTAGCTTAAGTCGCTTCGTGAGGTCGTCGACAGATGATTCTAGGGCAAGGTTGTAATATAGAGATCTCTTGGTCTGAGAGACCATCGCGTTAGTAATGGCCTCACAGTATTGTAGCGCCTTGTCCCTGAAGCCGTATTCAGCGAGAGTGACGGCATGTTGGAACTTATATGCGGCCAAATGTGGACAGCCCTGGGTCATATATGATCCACCGGCGAGCGATAAACCGTACTCATATACTTCACTGAGCAGGAGTGCTTCGGTGTCCTTTGCAAACTGGTCGGCCTGTCGGCGGTGGTCGGCACCAACGAGAACGAAGTGGGCATTCGGGTCATCGAGACCACCGAAGATAGCATGCGTCCTCGCGAAGATATAGCAAATATGTGCAGCCTCGGCACGGCCGTATGTAGAAAGCAAATTGCCGAGCGAGACCAGAGCCTGACCATCTCCGGGGCTTCTGTTGCTTAATATCAGACCAAGAGTCTCACGCCACTTGTCCAAACCAGCCAAAGCGTCCTTCGACTCGGTGGCAGTAGTTGAAGTAGACATCAGCTGAAGCCCTGCTCGCGCGTGGACCGGGACGAGCTCATCGACAGATTCATCGAAGTTAGTAGATAGCACGCTATAGAGCGCAGCCAACGACTCATTGTTATGGCCCGGAAGGTTCACTTCCTTCTTGATGAACTCTTGGGCGACTTGCTTGTAGAGCTCGGGCTTTTGAGCGGTATTCGCGATGAGCATTGCATGACCCCACAGTCTCTTGTCTACAGCAGCCCATACTGCCTTCTCGCGGTCGCCGGAGAGTAGACACCTACGAATCTCTTCGACAGCCGAAGAGTCAACGGCATCCGCCCGCATGTTAGTGACCGACGAAGCCATCCCATTCAGATCGACGCCCGAGGCAATGGCAGACGTAAAGTCCGAGGGTCCACTGCTTAAACTCGGAGCGATGATTTCCCGGACGGTCTTGTCTACGGCCGGGTTACCTTCAACGGCACCATCGTTCTCGACGAAGACCCTCAAAATCTTCCACAGCAACACCCGCTCAATAGCTCGCTTATCCTCGTGAGAGCCATTTTGCTGGAAAGCGACATTAGGGAGAGACCCTTCCAGGACTTCGATACCGGCAGTCAGCCACGCAACAGTTTCTTTCTTCTTTCCCTTGCCCTTCAAAGGACCTGGGAACTTGGCGAGACGTTCTTCTAAAGGCTGGATATCCTTGACGTGTTTGATTTTGACTTCACCAGGGCTCCGAAGTATCATTGGGGTCGCTTGGTTCATGCCATAGCGTGGAATGTCCTTGGTGAACGACGTGACGAGCACACCACCAACTCCCCATTGCACCAATGGAGCACCTTTCCACCGTTCCAAAGGATCAGCCTCGCGCCCATCCGTGGGCGGGACAAGAGCAAGAGCTTGTGACATTCCACGAGCTCGCATAGCGGGCCGAGCTGGTTGCGGTGGTTGGACCATTGTTGGGAGTGTGGGACTATGCACAGAGGATGGCCGAGGTATAGGGTCTACATGCTTGACACCCAAACCCTTCTCACGCAATGCACTCGGCGATTGAGTTTGCGGTCGCGGAGGCGGAGCGAAATTGGGATCCTTTGGGATTGTGCCGGGTTGCCCCGGTGCGTAGCTTGAAGCAGAACGCATCGGAGGAGAAAATACATTCGACGGTTGGTTACTCGGAGGCGGTGGCGTGTGGCTTACGCGACTCGAGCTGTATCTCGACTCGGCAGGAGAGCCGGCAGTGACGGACTTGGGAGCTACTGGAGGAGAGCCTACTGGTGTTGATTCCTCCTCCACCTCCTGTGTCGGTGGCAGTGAGGGGATTCTGGTGAGTCGCGGCTCGTAGTGAGAAGAGCTTGTCCGTGTCAAGGGGACGTCATCGGGGCTCAATACTCTATTTCCCTGCTTTGCATTGGAAATCTCGAAATGAGCAAGTGGACTAGATGTTCTCGGCTGATGAGGCAATGCAGGCGGAGGCACCGCCGTAGGGGCGGGAGCGTATCCCGCACTGTGAGAACGGGGCATGGGCGGTGCCGGGGAATACCGGGTCGTAGCAGCAGGCGGAGGTACTCCACCATTGGCCATTGGCGCTTGTGCCGGCGCAGGTGAATATCTATTGGAAGCTGGAACGGTACTTATCGGTGGTTGAGCGTTGGTTGGTAACTGGGCGTAAGGATTGACGCGCTCCGGAGCTACCAACGGAGGAACCGGGGAAGCTTGCAGCTGAGGAGGGCCCTGCTGGGCATGAGGCGGAACCGTGGGCGACTGCAACGCGGGAGACGGCAATAGTTGTCCATGGAGGCCCCGGGGAGGAGGACCCTGCGGAGAAGCCTGAGGTTGGCCGTAAGGACTCTGTTGCGGTGAAGGTTGACGTGACGTAGGGCGCGGTCTCGACGGTAATGGTAAGTCTTCGAAGAAGCTCCCCTTGGACTTTGATTGAGGCTGGGTTTTGGGCGGCGGTATCTGAGGTGAATGCCTCGAGCCCGAAGATGGTAGGCTTGTGGCTAAGCCCCCTGATGGTGGAGGTTGACTAGACATACTCGCGCTTCTTGGCGGGCCAGCGGGCGGCGCCGAAAGCGTGGAAGACGCACGAGGAAGCTGCTGCATACTTGCTCTCTTCTTTGGCTTCACTATTTCCATCGGCAGATCGTAAGGCGATTGGTATCCCCCTTTCGACTTGGCAACGAAGCTCTGAGGCTTCGGGGGTTCCGGCCTCGGAGGAGGGGGTGCGTACGCAGCTCCTGCGGGAGTAGCCGCACCTGGCTGGAAGTACGAAGGGTGCTGTGCAGGTTGTGGCGGGGGCTGCGGCGTAACTTGCTGTGGAGCATGGGGACTATACGGCGATTGTGACTGTTGACGCTGAATAGTATCAGGAGCATAACGTCCATTGAGGCCAAGTGTGGAAGAACTGACGTCGGGTAAAGTATTTGCAGCAGGCTGAACTGGCGCCGCCGTCGACGGTTCCGTTGCATCTTCCAGGAACCCTTCATCATCGCTCCCAAAGATTTCAGCTGGATCAAGCTCCTTCCTGTCGGGAGTCGCGTCTAGCAGGAAATCGTCATCATCGTCTCCAAACGCAGCGGCCCACTTGGCATCAATGTCGTTAGTCTGCGACTCAGGTTTTATTTCTTCGTTAGGGGGCGCGGCAGACTCTCCATCGACACTCTCTTTCTGATGCTCGTTCAGTGCGGACTGACCCTTTGGCGCTTCTTCTTCAGTCGGACTTGAATCGCCGGAGTCGCCAGCAGCCGGACCTTCAGCAGAATTCATACCCTCTCCAAGGACCACAGTTGTAGATTTCCGGTGCAAAGCAGGGTCGAAACGGTCCTCTTCCACCGGCTGAGCTTCGTTCCTTGTCTGACTGAAGAAATCGTCACCGTCATTGGCAGCTTCGTCTTCCGCGAATAGGTTGTTTGAACCTGAAGCTGGAATGTCGGATTGCGCAGCCGGCTCCTCAGCGTCATCGTGCGGAATTAACGGCAGCCCCTCTTCAAAACGAGCATCCGACGCCTCCTGCTCAGTGTCTACCAGGTCTCCCCCGACCGACTGCTGGAACGACATTTCGTCGGCTGTCGCGGTCTGCTGTTGCTGGGCTTGTCCATGCGCCCAGTCCTCGTCCACGTTGGGCTGCATTACGGAATCTTGGTGAGACACGTCGTGCTCTATATCTCGCAATATTTCTTGAGCTCGACTTGACGAAAGCGGACTATCCGTGTGCGCCTCGAGCTCGCTCTGGGCCGGCGGGACTGGCGGGAACGAGTTCGTTCTATCGCTCAGAGGCATGAACTTGAAGGCATCGGTCTCGGTGCGCTGCAGATTCCACTCAACTTCCTCATCGTCATTGAAGCTGACTTCGTGAGACACAGTACGTGCAAAGGATGCTTTACTAGAGTGTTTTGCCTCGTTCCCGGTCGTCGTAGTCGGTTCTGGGGGGGTGGTAGCAGGTCCTGTGCTGGATGGAAGCTCTTGTTCCTCCTCTTGAGTGGCGGATACCTCGGCAGGGTTCCCCAGATCCCATGCGGCAGCTTCCGGGTCTTCCTCATTGAACCGGTCAAGGAACGAGCCACCCTCGTTCGATTGTTGCGCGTCTATATTTCCTCCTCGAGGCTTTCCAGTCTCTTCTTGAAGCTCTCCAGTTTCTTCCACCGTCGCGTGTGTCAACGCGTCTTCTTGGGCCTGGCTAGGCTTTTCGTCCCGAGCATCTGGCGGCTGCTGGTGCGACAAGGAGTCGGATTCCGGGGGTATCTCCTGGGTATTATCGTTTGGCATCTCGGTAGGATGCTCCGAGGCAGTCGGAGTATCCGACTCCATAATAATCAGCTAGTTAAACAAATATCGAAGCGGAAATAACCCCCGTTCAGTGAAAACCTAGGACTGTCGAAATGAGCCGGTTAGCATATCACTAACCCTGCTTATTCGGTTTGTTGTTGACACCTATAAAGCGGGAGGGCGGTTCTATCTCTCCAAAGATGACACGTTGTGAACAGCCGGTTGATGGCATCGCACCTTTCCTCCTCCGAAGATGGATGGGTAATGCGATTGTGAACAATAGGGGAAAGCGCAAGCAAGGAGGGAGAAACCGAGGCCTGTCGGCGCAACGTACATGTAGAGGTACTTATCATACAACAACGCCAGCTTTAACCAGAAATTAGTAGATTCTATTGTAGGCCATACTCGGATGCGAGTCCCAGAAATTCCAAAGGATATGTAGCCTTGGACTATGACGCCGAAGGAGTCGTGTTAAAGAAAACTTGAAGGGAAGGCTCGTGAAGAGAAGAGTTTAACGTCAGATTAGCTGTTTAAGGGTGTAGCCATCATGGATGTACATGTAGGCGCAGGAATCTCTCTACATGTACCAAGGAAAAAGTAAGGTATTCATGGTACTCAAGTACTTCTAAAAAGGTTGAGGCAAAGTGTCAGGTCCACAAACGGGGTGATAGCAACAGATCGGCCTCGACCGAGTTTAGACCGGTCCTTCTTTGAACCTTCTTTGCGCTTATTCAGTGCATACATGCCTAGTACATGCTGTATGTACAAGTACCAGCTAATGTATTGTACCTAGGATGTACGGTTACAGCCGGTAGGTACCTCCTACTCTACATCCGAGTGTATTGTACCTACGCAGGCATGTACGGGAGGTACAGCGTCTAGGTATTATCCGGAAAGGACAGTTAACGAAAGATGCAGCCGCAACGTCATTTGTGGAAGATACACCTGTCCTGTTTTGTCCTGTCCTTCCTTACCTGCCGTCACTTCATCGCTGACCTTGGCAGGTCCGAGGTCAGCCACCATACGTGGTAGGCGCTGTAAGTAAAAAATGTGGACGTCGTTCAATCGCAACCCTATTGATGAAATAGTCCTTTTCGGAGGTCAATTGGCCGACATGATCGGAAATCCTACGGATGGATTTTCCCTGCGTCATGTACAGACTCTATGTAGGTGGGTGCGCTTGGCCACTCGAGGGTTATGCCGGCTCCGAGACATGTCGCCTCGGTTGTTGGAGCTGGCAATTGAAAATCACCCGGTCGGTGGGATTGGCATGAGGGAATTCACGTGCGACCGAGTAACCCGGAAAAAGAAACATATCGATTCTGAAGGTCCCATCGTAAAGACGACCCAACCGTCGTGAAACGCGAAACCTTTGCGCCGCTACCCTCCCCCCAGGTATCGCGCTATGGGCTTCTGAATATAGAGTAGTATTGTTACAGCTCCGCCCCGAGACCCGCCCAGTATTAAGATTTCCCATGATGGCTCGTTTGCGTCTCGGTCTTGACCTGCTCCGCAGACTAAACGAGGGGCATCAAATGACTCTCCTTTAGGAACCGCCTCCGAAGCGCTTGGCTCGGGCCTCTGCCTTTGCCCTCTCGGTGGGGTCACTCAAGATGGACGACTTCTCACCAGGTTTGCCTTCCCGTCGGCCAGCACCACCCCCACCGCCTTGCCTACCGCCTGGGCCACGTCCACCGCGTCCTCCTCGGCGGTTTCCACGGTGCCTACCGCCGCCCTGTTGTCTCTTGGCGTTGCGGTCGCCGCTTTCCCCGCCATCACCACCATCACCGCCCTCGCGGCCCCGCTTGGGCCGTCTCTTCTCCGGAAGCGCCGAGTCCAGGCCCTTTGTCAACTCTGACTGGTCCACCCCGAAGCGCTTCGCGCGCTCGGCCTTCTTCTTTTCCTCGTCGTTCTCATCGCTAATACCAAAGCGCTTCGCTCGCTCGGCACGCTTGCGCGCCTCTTCCTCAGCGGACGATGCGGGAAGGTGTGCCGAAAAGTCGGTCTTAGGCGCTTCTGGCTTCGCCTCTTCCTTGGCTTCTGCGCTCTCAGCGGATTTGTCTGAGGTAGCTGTAGCATCATTGGAAGGTTCGGCAGCCGCTACCACAGGCTTCTCAGATGCAGGCGCGGGCTCGGCGGCGGCCTTGGATTCCGCCGCAGCTGAAGGCTCGGCAGATTTCTCATTCTCCGCGGGCTTAGTCGATGCAGCCGTGGCTGTTGTCGCCGGGTCATCATCATCCCAGTCGATCTCATCCTCCGGAGGTGGCGCTGCGAGGCATCAGTAAGTAGTCGAATTTTGGTTGGATGCGATCCGAGACGGCGATGTAAAGAAGTGGCAGGCAAGGAAGGCGCAAAGGACTTACCGGCTGCAGCGTTAGACGACTCCTCAGGCTTTGCTTGCGACTTGTCGTGATCTTGGAGGCGTGCAATTAAATCGGCTTTGTTCCCCGTGATGGGAAGCGACTTCTCTTGAAGAAGCTTCTTTAGCTCAGGAACCTTGAGAGCGGCGTAGTCGGGCATCTTGACGCTTGATTTTGGGAGAGTAAGGTAGGTCGCGAGCGACTACCTAAGAAGATAAGTGATATTGGTATGTTATTTGTGTTTGGTCAACTATAGTGATGTCAATCCGTTTTGCAATGAATTTGTGAGAAAGAGGTCGGAGGAATTAGATGAAAGCGTCAGTTCGAAGATTGTGCAAGCGCAAGGATGCCACAATGGACAAGGCAATGCAAGAGAACGACAAGAGAGCGCGTCCGGTACCTCTCGAAGCGCGTAAGGGGACTGGAGTCACCCAAATAATCCCCTCTGCAAAGTACACTACCCTGCTTGCTTGTGGTCCCCCAACCCAATTGATATTAGCCTGTGCCTAATTACGTATGTATGTACATATATATATATATGTACTTAAGATATGTATGTATGTATGAATCTCGTGGTATGTAATAAACGGGATCAAAGGGCCTTACAGTAGGTCTTGGGTATGCGAGTATCCGTGCACTGCACCGACGTAAGTACTTATCTATAGTGGACCCTTCAAATAACACTTGCTGCCACTCCAAGAGATGTACCCAGAAGCAGTAGATTATCACATCGCTGGCTTGGGGTTCCTTTGTGCCGTCGACATGAAATGTCTTTATGTCATCGTTTGAAGCGCACCACCGGCAACCCAATCTATCATGTGCAACGTAAATACCAGCAATGATTGGGCCCTAGTACTGCTGTGGCCTGTTGCTTGGGACAAGCTACCTAACATTTAATTAGTAGGTTAATCAACAGCTAATAAGTTAACCACGGTGCCAACGGTGTTACATATCAGAGCCATAGCTATAAGTTCCGCCGCCAATAAACCTTCGCTCCCTTCCTAGTTTGTTTCCCGTTAGATAGTCAAGCACAGAGCTAAGCGAGCCTCCATGCTCGGCCCGCCTGCACATTGCTCCAAGTCAGCCCCGGGTAACCAGAAGGCTGAGTTGAGCATATAGGAGCATGTTGCCTCCGCTTCTTCCAACTACAGTCGTGTCCTGCACGGCCTGCGTGGACAGGATCTCACCAAAGCTACCTGGCAAACCGTTTTGACCTTTTAGCACGTCCTATGTCCTTTCTAATAATGTATTCCCCCGTGGTTGCTAAGTAGCACAGTCAAGCCCTGCCTAAGGATGACAGATAGAGAGCTATATTGCGGCTACGGAGGTAGGTTTTGCTCATTTACCTCTCCTCACTTAAAGGTCACATCTACGGTATAAATCTCCACGATTCTTGACGGTGCATGTTTCTCCGCGTCTACGTTACCCTCTCCTGCTCTTTATTCGACGGGTACCGCCAGCCATTCTTCTCCTACTCCTCAATCGACGGATATACCACGTCTTATTTCTAAAATATTGCCGCCATGCAGCACCTTTAACCCCCTCCCCCCCAACAGCGAAGCCCAAACCTGCAGTTGCAGACATGGACACCGAGGGCTGTGGCCTTTGTTACGCGGCTGACGGTAGCGAAACACGCTTGACCACCACATCGTGTGGACACATTTTCTGCTTGGAATGCATCAAGACCTGGCTGGTACACACAGCGCCGAGGCGAGCTGCCCTTACTGCCGTTCGAAGCTCGTTCACTCCTGTGGAGGCCCTCTCGACCTGGATCTATTCAACCCCGGCATGGTCCAAAAAAGGCCCTAAGTCAAGAGTGCCTTTTCTGCAGTGTTGTGCGCCTTTGGGAGGAATATTCTTACGCACACGGAGATGCTTTGGACCATGGTGATTATGATGGTATGCTCCGTACCCCCGGCAAGCTTTGAGCAGCTTTTAGCCGATGACATGTCTGTCCTCTCCAGCGTGCGCAACTTCACCCCTGAAGAGTACAACCGCATAAGAAACTACCTAGTGGACACGAGAAGCTATGTGAAGAAGGATGAAAACTGCGTCGGACGGCTCTTCAGAACATTCTACCGCCTAGAGTCTGCCGGGTATTTCCAACTAGAGCGAAACGAGAAGCTTCCTAAGCCCTAATCTCTGTGCGGCTGCCTTTGGCTCGGTGATAGCGTCTACAGCCCCGAGAGCAAGGCCTCGACAAGCTTAGTACTTAATCTAATGGGAAGTCTAGACAAGCAGTTGCTGAAGTTCTTGTGGCATATAAGGGCATATATGGGCATTCATGTTGAGGCCTGGGAGATTTCAACGCTACACATCAAGCACAGGGGTCGAAGCAACTCAACTTGTGTCATTAAGCAACCTCCTCCAACGATTTCTCCCAACATTCCTCCCTACGAGGCGCCGTCCGCGCCTGTTACAGGACTTCGACCTCACCCATTGCGCAGGAAATTGCACAACCGCCAATCCCAATGCGTAAATTTGGTCTCAGCTGCTATGGCCATCTCCATTTTAGCGTACTCTCCATTGATCCCCATCTTGTCGAAGGTATCGTGACAAGGAGATAGTAGGATTTATTGACATACTGAGGATCCATAGGACGATCATTAAGTGCGTCAGTTTCTCTTACTACAACCTTGGGTGGATTGCCCTTATCCATGTCTAGTGGATTGATGGCGTTCCATGCAGAATTGTGTGGCTAGCTGTCAAAACATGTGGCTTAGGCTTTGACGGATGGGGAGCATACGGACTGCACTACTTCGACCTCTGATTATGGAATCTGACCGATCGTTAGGGCAGGCGGCTATGTAACGGAGGGTAGATGCATAATGGCGCAATGAGCTTAATTATTTGTTTGCAAGAAATGCTCTTGGAAGGCTTGCTGTGGTATATTCTCTGATTTAACACGGTATCGGGGTAAGGGCAGCACATAGAAGCTTGATAATACCAAACCAGCTACTAGGTTTATATCGGATTTGTTGTGGATGTTGAGTAAAGGGTTGAAATGACCTGTCCTACCTACCTCAGATAATCTAGAAGACTTGGGTTCTAAGGCAGCTTATACAAAGCAGGATTTGGCCTTGAAAAGCTTATGAGATCCAGGTCCTGGATGTTATTAACACTGCATACCTAGGTATAAATCCTACTTGACAGTCACCAATGTCAAATCCTCTAGCTCGACAGCTTGGAGCGGGAACCATTGTACCTCGAAGCACATCCTCTGATTGGATTGCACTTATCTGTGCCCTCCGTCCAAAGAAAGGGCACATATGCATGTCTTTTTCATTGCCTCTCGAGCCAATTCAATAGCCCAGGGAAATCATGAAACAACAGAGAACCGAATGCTTTGTTGGAATTCCAGCCTGGAAGCCTCGAGGGAGATAAACAACGGAAGACCACAGACTTGATAGGTCAGCTTTCCAGGTGACGAAAGACTCCGAAAACCCCGCCCGTGCAGAGGCGAAAAGATGAGACAGCGGAAAAGCCACAGGATAACAGGAGACGGAAAGCTGGAGCATGAGTGGCAGGATCTTCATCAACAGACGAGCACGAAGTCGAAATCTGGACGGCTGATTTGCGCTGGGACTGGCGATGTACCTGCGTACCCTACAAGGATTGTGCTTACACCGACCTGCCGTTCGATGAAAGCTGGCGCGGCGTCCAGCGGATTCGAAGCTAGCGGCTGATCCACCACCGCCGCATTGGTAGGCATCATTGACCAATGCGATTGTTTATATCCAGGTTTCTGTGCATGACGCTACCGGTTACCCCAGTGAACAAGCAAGCAAGCACCGCAAGCTGCGCCATGACAGCAGGAAAGATGACATTTCGCCAAACACAACAATCTCCAGACTCTTCGAACTTTCCCGCCTGACGTGGATACCCTTGTGTAGCTAAAGATTGAAAAATAGACAAGCGGTCAAATTTTATCCTTTTTTTGGGACTCAATCAGAAGCTTCTCAGTTGATCCTTGACATCGTCATACCCTTTGCCCTAGAGGCAGTCTTGACACTCGAGCACACACGGTCGTCTCCTCTTCTACTATGTAGAAATCCCGGATTCATTGACACGGCCGGAGATCTGGAGATCCGATCACTCGCTGATGCGCATCACTTCGCCTTTAGCTCATTCCGCCTCTCTTCAACAGCAAGACGCTCATTTATACAAAACAGCTACTAGCTGTAATTTGGACTGCGCATTCGCCTGTTGACAGTATGCCGCACATAGGATGATCATGCGAGGTCGGTTTGCGATCCCACGTCTTCTGTCGAATGAATGAAACATTTTGTTTCGCCCTGGTATGCGGCTGCGTCTTCCGAAGGTGGACCGCCTGCAGATCCTGTCCATCCACGCCTTAGCTCGTCTCCGTCCGGAATGCTGTCGTCCATGAAGCTCACTCTACCTGACAGATCATGACTGCCCCAAAATCTACTGACGAGGACGACCCCTCGGGACCCAAGACTCCGCGCACAACACCGTCATCGCCCGTCAAGCCGAGCAGCGCAAAGAGCGCGGATGCAGCGAGGCCGGCGGTCGCCCGCAAGGTCACGGGGCCGAACGGAGGCGTCCAGCGGCGGCGGGCGAGCACGTCGAAGCAGCCCCCCACCCTCCTAAATGACTTCCTACTGGGCCGGCCCTCGCCGGCGCGTCTCGCGGCTCAAAGAGAAGCGGCCCGCAAGAGGCGGAAAGAGCTGGAACAAGTGAAGCGGGAGATGCGCCAGGCGGCGGTACTGCGAGTACCGGCCCCCGGAGGCGTGCGCGACCGTGTCAAGAAGTGGCAGAAGGCCAATGCCGAGGCGATGGCCAGCGCCGACCCGCTTGCTCCCCCCACCGAGCCCAGCGAGGTCAACGTGCAGGTCGACGAGGAAAGCGTGACGGAAAAGGACCGGGAAAGGATCAAGTGGCGGCAAAAGAAGCCGGCACAACCGAATATCATCGTCGTCACCCGGGAGAAGGGCGAGGGTAGTGGTTCGGAAAAGGACAGCGAAGAGAAACCAAGAGCAAAGAGTCCAGGAAAGCCAACGGCGAACAGTCTAGAGAAGTCAAGGGCTAACAGCCCGGAGAAGCCGAAGGCGAACAGTCTAGAGAAACCAACGGCAAAGAACCCGGAGAAGTCAAAGGCGAACAGCCCGGAGAAACCGAAGGCGAACGGTCCAGAGAAGCCAAGTGCCAACAGTCCAGAAAGCCCAAGGGCAAACAGCCCGGAGAAACCGAAGCCGAACAGTCCAGAGAAGCCAAGGGCGAACAGTCCAGAAAAACCAAGGGCGAACAGCCCGGAGAAGCCGAAGGCGAAGAGTCTAGAGAAACCAAAGACAAACAGCCCGGAGAAACCAAGGGCGAACAGCCCGGAGAAGCTAAATATGAACAGCCTAGCGAAGCCGAAAACGAGCGGCCTAGTGAAGCCAAAGACAAACAGTCCCGAGAAGCCAAACATGAATAATCAAGAGAGACTGAAGATGAACAATGCGCCTAAGAAGCGCGTCGTCAGTGATACCAATTGGGTTAAGAACCTACAGAAGGATAGCACGCCTAAGAGTCGGTTGCCGAAGTTGAAGCAAACGGCAGGCACACCGATACCAAAGGACTTCTTGCAGCGCACAGCCGCCAACCCCTCCGTCGCGAAGAAAGTCCACGCCTGGGCTAGCAAAGTCGAGATACCGACCGGTCCCCCGCCTAAGCTCTATAGTGTCTCGAGATCCGTGGGTAGTGGCGACGGGATTCGGGTGAAGCCGGCATCGGATGAGAGCGACAGTAAAAGCTCTAAGTCTGGATCTACGCATATAGTCGTGGAGGAGGAGACGTCGAGGCCTCTGAAACCAAAGGTGTCGACAAAACCTAAGGAGCTGCAGAAAGCCAAAGAAACTGAGAAGCCCAGAGAGTCGCAAGATGATAGGATTAGGGTCAAGCCGGTGCAAGAGAAAATACCGAAGGCGGAGGAACACAAAGGATCGCAAAAGCCTAAGGTGCCGGAAAATGATGGGATCAGGGTCAAGCCCGTGCGTGAGAAGACTTATCACGATAGTGGCATTAAGAATCGGCCCCGAAGCTCTACCCCTCCGGACGATGGGATCAGGATCAGACCGGTGCGCGAGAAGAGTTACCATGCCAATGAGAACAAGAATAGGACCCCAGCCTCTACCCCTCCAGACGGCATTCGCGTCTACCCGGGCAGTCTAGGATCGCGGAGCACATCCACAGTTCGGGCACCGTCCAGAATGCCTTCCAAAGACGCGCCCGCACGTACCCCAGGTACCCGAAGATCCGTATCCGCATCCAAGCGTATAGAAGTGAAAGAAGACTCTACATCCAAGACTCCCGCGACACCTACGAGGCTCGGCTCAAGGAAGCCATCCGGTCCACGCCATATCACGCAGAGGAGACCGACGCAGAAGAGTGTCGCTGCCACGCGCACGACAATAACCGACACGACAGGTACTGGCACCACGGTCACTGGCACTACGCAGACGGGCACATCAGGAACCGGCACGACACAAACCGGTACGTCGGGGACCGGCACAACGCAAACAGGCACTACAGTTACGGGAACCACGCAGACTGGTACCACAGTGACAGAAGAGGTCTCAGAGAGTGACTCGTGGATTAGTGGCTCCGACGAGGAATCAGATCGGCCGTCTACCGCACTGCCCAGCCGGTTGGCAGAGATCCCTGTTGGCTACTCGGCTTTCAGTGTGCTGGATCTTCCGGGTGTCAAGGGGCAGAATTCCCGGAGACCTAACGCGCAGAGGCAAAGCAGCTTCAAGGGCGCTACTAGCGTCCTGAAGAGAGTGTTAACCGAAGGCAAAAAGATTGTCTCCGAAAAGGTAGATCCCCCAAAGCCGGTCGTCAATCAGCCGCCCAGCATCGAAACGTGGTTGAAAGGAACGGTCGACCCGTTCGTAGAAGCTCCCCCGAAGGTCGAAACAGAGCCTCAGCCTCACCACAGGAAATCCGTAGAGAGGGAGTGGGCAGACCAGAGCAAAGCCCGACAAGCTACACCTTCGCCCCCGAAATCGAAACCGGAGGAAGCAAGCCCGACAGTTTCGGCCGGAAAGAGTCAAGAGCCTGTTCGGCCGGAGGATCCCAGAAAGGAAACCAGGAAGGACTCCAGAAGGGATGAACCTGAGGAGAGCCGCAAGGAAGAAAAGGAAGAGACGACGCCAACTTCGAATAGCCTGAGAAGGAGCCGAGCCACTAGAGTTTCCGCGTCTCCCTTGATGCCAAGCCCCTCCAGAAGAGGGCTCAAAGACAAGATTAGGGACGCGTTTCGCGGCGAGTCCACTGGCCATATCTACAAGCCGCCACCAGAGTACCCTAGCTGCTCTACGATAGTGGATCTCGACGATGAGTACGTCGATGAGTACGACGATGACTATTCAGACCATCACGGCTCAGACCACCATGGCTCAGACCATCATGGCTCAGACCGTCATGTTTCGGACCGTCGTGGCTCGGACCGTCGTGGCTCGGACCATCGTGGCTCGGACCATCGTGGTTCGGACCATCGTGGCTCGGACCATCGTGGCTCGGCGGACCGTACAAGGAGTCCGCCTCTGGGCGATGAGGAGGATTCTATAATCTCCTCTCAACCGTCCAGACCAAAATCACCGCTGGTACAGTCAAAGAGAAGACCACCGACTAACGGCCACCATGAACTATCAACTATTGCTTCAGAGGTCGATTCCCGGGGTACCCAAGAAACGGAGCTGTCATCAATGGTATCTGGGAGCACTGTGACCGAAACGACCGCTTTTACGAGAAGCACGAGGACGGGCACGGATGTCTCAAGGCGAAAAAGCCAAAAGCCCGGCCTGAAGAGGCGGCTCACAAAACATTCCGACCTAGTATCTGTCCTGTCCCTACCAGACGATGGCCCGGCGCCTAGCAGGAGTCACAGTCTTCGTTCGGCGCGAAGCGTGAGGAGGACATCGAACAATCTTCACAGTGCCACTGTCGAGAGCCTTATCCGCGAATTTGCGGACGATGAAAACTTCTACCAGCGTGAGCTGAAGACACTTATGGACGGAGTTATGCCGGTACTCCTAACCCAGGTCGTCCGAGGAGAGGGTCGTGCTCCTGAGGACCTATTTGGATCGCCCTCCGCCGACCGCAGACAAGAGATGCTTTCCAAGGCAGTAGTAGACATGGGTGTGGTGCTGGACAAGCTCAGAAATACCCACAAACGCTGTCCGCTGCTTGATGTCCACAGGTTGCCGCAGTGGCTGGAGTCCGCCCATGAAATTTACAGCAAATACCTCGACGTATGGCGCCTGGGATTCCAAGGTGTCATCGTAAATCTGGCACCTGCTATGCTCGACGACGGGGATTCACTCATCAACGCGATGCCTCGCAATGAGGCCGGCGATGTTCTCGATGAGGACGGAGAACGCATTGATGTGGCGCATCTCCTCAAACGTCCCTTGGTTCGGATCAAGCGGATAACCAAGTTCATCCAGGTAAGGCAGTACGGAACGATCCTGCTAGAATAAGGAACTGACGAATGCAGGGTTATCGATCCGTCTCGAGGACTGAAGACTATGAGTCCCTAGCTTCCATGTGGGAAAAGCTGCAGGAGAAGGCCCGCAGAAGACACAAGGAGGAGACAGCAAGAGTTGTCGATGATGATGCTTCCTACACGGACACATCTCGTGTCCGGAACCTGCAGACGTTAGAAGCGCTCGGCAACGTCAGAATCGACCGCTACCGCCAGGTCTACGCGAAGGATACCTTCTGCCTCGATCTTCGACACTCCAACGGCCAAAGGCTCGTATGCCAGGTCGAGCTCATATCTAGAGATAATTCGCTCTATAAGTCGGATCCCGGCGACCTGCTGATCAGGGAGATAGGAAATGGCGGGCAATCATGGCTGCTCTTTGCCCCCGTTATCGGCGGATACTATTCTGCGCGGCAAGGAGATGACGCATACCAGATAGTCCTGATGATCAGGGGCCATAAAGATGAGTGGTATGAACTACTCACACTCAGTGCGGATGACAAGGAACAGATCCTGGAATGGCTGGAGATCCTTGGTAACAGCCCCGTACCACCACCGGTGGTGAAGCGGACCTTACCGCCGCCCCAAAGACCAGCACCATCACCGAAAACTTCAGCCGTGGACGTACCACTCGGTGAGAGACAGCCGCGCCGACAACACACTTCATCACCTTCCCTTGGGATTATTGAAAGCCTAGAGGCGAGCCTAAAGACCCCTAGCCGATATCATACGAGAACCGCAAGTCTTCCGACTACACCAAATGCCGAGCCACCACCAACAGCAACATCATCTCCATCGCCAGAGACAGCACCTCCTCGAGACCATTATCTCACATCACGCCCCCCAATTCCCGGGCAGCCCTACGAATTCCAGGACGAGGGAGGATTCCAGCATGATGAAGAATCGCGTCCTTTTGATGAGAGCCTACTACCGGATCCACTCGATCTGAAGAAGTCCTCGCCGAATAGCACCCCATATCGCCAAGACGGCGCACCACCACCTCCTGTGCATCGAAGTTTCAGCCAGAATGCGCCAAATCTAGCTCCTCCCGCCGAACCGAGTTCGAACCGACTGAAGCGGCGCCAGTCATCTCCACTGAAGCATGAATACCACCCGTCGGACATCTCTACCGATACCTCGGGTTCGACGTCAGAAACGGACGATGATTATGACCATTACGACGACAGCTATGATAATTACGACGAGTACGACAACGGCTCCGTCACGGCTGAGTCGTCTGACGATGAGCTCGAGGAGGCTGACATACCCGACACTGTGCCAGCCATTAGCGTTAAGCAGCACCCAGGACAAGCACCTCATCTATCTGTCATCTCCGAAAGCCTGGAAAGCCTCTCGCCTTCAGCCTCGGCATCTCAAGCGGGCCTTTCTCAAACTAATGCTACTAAGACTCCGGAATACGTCTTCAGGTCCGTCGCCAGCATCTCCTACTGGGACAACAAATACGGATGCTGGAAGGACCTATGGCCGGATCTCTGCTCCATCGTTACCACGCCTGGGTTAATCGAGGCGTACCCCTACCAGCGCGTGTCGGCCTCCTCGGGTGGCCAGCCCGAACAAGCGGAGGAGCGGCCGCTGATCGCGCTAGACCTGACGCCGCTGGTCATGCTGCGGAACAGCACCGTGCTCGACCTGGAGATAAGGTCCCCCGTCCTGAGCTACGCCCGGCTGTACTCCAAGGTCAACCGGATCGAGACGTCCTTCTTCCGCTTCCGCGCACCCTCGTACCAGGAGTGCGAGAATTTGTATCTGGCAGCCCACCGCGCGCGCATGGACAACGCCAAGTACAAGGCCCTCGAGGAGGAGACGCGCATCCGCGCCTTCGGCCAGCACCAGCACCAGCAAGAACAGCAGCCCTCGTTACAAGACGGCGGCGACGGAAGTGGTCGCCGCCGCGTCTGGTTCGGCCGCAAGAACAGCTACCGCGCCTCGGCGCGCGCGCCTTCGCAGTCGGCCGGCAGCGCCCCCTCCCTCTCGTCCCCCATGTCGGCGGCGAGCTTCCTCAAGAAGCTCATGGGCGGGCGCCAGTCGTTCAACATTGCCGGCTCGTCGGTGGGCCGGTCGCGGCCCGGCAGCGTGGGAGGCGGCGCCGATCCCTCGCTGTACGGCCCGTCTACGGCATCATCGTCGTGGGGGGCGCCGCGCTCGCCGTCGGTAAGCGCGGCGCAGTCGGGCGCCCCGGGGGGATCCCTGACGACCAACAACATCCGCATCCGGCTGCACCTGATGGTGTCGGCGTCCAAGTGGGAGGACCACGGCAACTGCCTGCTCGAGGTGGCGCGGCCGGACCGCGGCGCCGGCGAGCGCCAGAACCTGCGCAAGTACCAGGGCATGGAGAAGCGCATCGTCGTGCGCACCGTCAACAAGCGGCACCCGGAAAAGGAAAGGGTCGTGCTCGACGTCGTCCTCGGCAGCCGCTGCTTCTCGCGCCTCGGCAGCCGCGGCGTCCTGCTCAACGTCTGGGAGGACGGCGCGGGCCCGGAGGGCGTCGGCGATCGCGGCAACGCCGGCGGCCAGGTCAGCAAGTGGTGCTTCCAGTGCGCCAGCGTCGCCGAAGCCGCCTGGATCTACGGCCTCGTTACGCAGGAGGTCGAGGTTGCCGTTTGGTGATCGCTTTCCCCTATTCTCATTTTTTGATTCGTGATTTTCCGGTGAGCGGGTTGCGTTATGGGTGGATTTTGTTTCCGTTTGTTGTTTTGATACCCCCTTTCCTCACCGTTCTTCTCTTTTATTTGCATCCGCCTTGTCTATCATGCCCTCCCTCTCCCCTTGCACCATTCTTCTGTCTCTGTCAATAGTCTATCATTGCTTGGTTTGCGGGAATGGCGGTGGCTTGGTGGTTGATATGCGGAGTGGCCGGGCGTACCAGGGCATAGTCAGGGGTTTCGGCGTCGTCGCTCCATCGTGTTTGGTTGTCATCATTGGCGGCAGCTGGCGGCGGCATGTTTTCGGTTTTACTGTTTTCACCGTGAGGTACTCGCGACTAGTCGGTAGGAGGTCGGTGGTGGGCGGTTAATCTATAGATTGGTGGATAGATGCATAGGGACGGGTGACCGAGATATACTTAAATCCAGAGGTACTGCTCTGTACCTCAGTCATATATAATAAAAGCAGAATAATTTGCACGTGTGTTTGTGTTTCGATATGTGAGATATGCATCCCTCGAGTTGCATTGGATGATATACATATATATATATATATATATATAAAGTAACCATGTAACGCAAAACAGTAATCAAATAACTCCATTGCATGCATACATTTGTTCGACCGATTGATATCTATCCCATCCAGAATCACCGCGACGCCATGCCATGCTATATAAATGCACGAAAAAGAAAACCCACCCTACAAAAGAAAAAACTCGAATGCAAAACGCCTTCATACACCGACCACCCCATGACGTCGCGATAGACCTTATCGTGTATATACATATACGCCTTGTCCTCATCAAATCTCCGCGTCCGCATCATCATCAACATCAGCACCAGTTCACTTGCCGCCGCCGCGGCTCTCGTCCCAGTCGCTCCAGCGGCGCACGATCTCGTCGACGACCTGGACGCCGCGGCGGCTGGCCTCGACCTCGAACCACTCGCGGTGGGAGCGGCCGCAGGCGGCGCACGTCTCGCCGCGGTCGCTGGCCCGCAAGCCGAGCCCGGCCAGCTCGATGTGCACGAGCCGCTCCACCTTGTGGCTGTGCGGCATCTTGCGCGGCGTGTCCTGGTCCGACTGCGACGGCACGTAGGGGTAGTACCGGATCAGGTCGATGTCGTACCCGCACTGCCGCTGCCACTCGTTGAGGCGGCGCTGCACGTTGGAGGCGCGGCCGATCTTCAGGAGGATCGTCTTCTTCCCGCCGCCGCTCTTGTCGTGTTTGCCGTCCTTGTCCTTGCCGCCGGTCCTGGAGCGGGACTTGGGGGAGGAGGAGTTCTCGGCGGCGTATCTCTCGAGGGCGTCGCTGGGCCGCCTCTGGCGCGCGTCCGAGGACTTCGAGGCCGGCGCCAGCAGCGAGCGCGCGGCGTCGGTCGGCGGCTTGCCGGCCGCCGACTCGGGCGTCAGCCAGAAGATGTAGATGTAGCCCGGCTCGTCCTGGGCCGAGGGCGGCTTGGCGAGCTCGGCGAGCAGCTGCGACGCCGTCTGCGGCGACGTCTGCGCCGAGATCAGCGACATGAGCTCCGAGGTCTGGCTGCTGCCCGACTGCGCCGACGAGTGCTTCGACGCCGCCAGTCCGGGTCGCGGCCCGGGCGTCAGGTGCTGCGAGGACGACGGCGGCCTGGCGGCGGCCGTGTCCGCGGGCGCCGACTGGACCGGTCGCGGCTTCGGCCGCGCCGGGCGTGCGTGCTCCTCTTCTTCCAGCTCTTCCTCTCCGAAGGGGATCCTGAAGCAGCAGCACAGGAAT
Source organism: Monosporascus sp. mg162 (assembly GCA_004155945.1). Lineage (NCBI taxonomy): Eukaryota > Fungi > Ascomycota > Sordariomycetes > Xylariales > Monosporascus > Monosporascus sp. mg162. The sequence continues at coordinate 30,494 of QJNY01000201.1, forward strand.
GACTTTGACGTGGTTGTGGGCCTCGGCTTGTGCGGCACCTCGGAGACGTAGGTGTTCGTCGTCTCAGAGGTCTTCTCCTCGTGCCGGCCGCCATCGCCGTGGTGATCAGAGCTCCTGCGTGTCTTCTTCCGACGGTGGTGGTGTTTCTGCTGCGCCTCGACGATGCCCAGCCGGTCGAATAGGGTGTCGAGGCTCGCGCGCCCCTCGAGCATGGGCGTGTTCGATGTCTTGGGTCCCGGGCTCGAGTGCGCGGACGCATTGGCCTGGTCCTTGTGTTGGTGGCAGTATAGATCGGGATTGGCCGGGTCGTCGACCCTGAGACGGTCGGCTCTCTTCTTGGACATGTGCGAGCCGTCCGAAGATGCGTTACGCGGGCGTCTGCAGGGCCGGCCCGAGGATGTTATGCCGCGGCAGGTGGTCTCGGGGTCCATGGAGTCTGTGCGCTCCAGCCGGGACTCGGGGGTGCCGGGGATGAATGGCATTGTTCCTCCTTTTCTCCTCTGTAGTCGCTTACTCCGAGCAAAGACAAAGAGTGGAATAGATTCCCGTGCAAACGAAGGAATCGCTTTTTACTGGAAAGAAGAGGGCAAAGCTCTCAGCAAAAACTAGGAACGAACGATGCTATATACTGCGCTCCTCATCCATGCCGGCTACGTGTATTTCATTCACATGGAATCCACTTACACGTAGTGAATGTGGTGAATTCTTGGGAGTGGAGCGATCGTGACTCGACGTCGCAAGTCACAAGTTAGTTGGGGGGCTGGAGTCTTCTGGTTGGTTAACAAGTTTGTTTAGGCAGCCTACTAATCCGTTGAAGGCTAGGGCAGCGTTTCTTATCGTGGCTGAATAGTGGCTTTAAGTTTTTAAGCGCTGCATAGCCACACACCATTCAGGGGCAGCCGAGGGTTTCAGGGGTTTGGAGCCGCACGTCGCTTGCCACGAATTTTTATCCCCAATAAATCATGGCAGCTTCTTATTGGTTATGCTCACCATAGGCAAGACTACTTGGCTACCCATCACAATTGACAGCGTTGTTGTACAAAGTGACAGGTAGTCCAATAATGCCCCATCCCGTTGGGTTGCATTCCGGCCATGAGGTGATGTGGTAGGGCATGTCCCGTCTGTATGATATTGACCAACGAAGAGTCGACAACCTGATGGATGAACGCTCGTCCATTCAACGCCCAATTAGCCCCACTCACGTACCTGCAGAATACATGGGAACCATATGCAAAACAAAAAAAATAAAGGTGAAACGGAAGCAAAATTTTCGCTTCACTAGAAAGCAAACTCCGGAACATGATGCCTGGGCCCAACCGGGATCGAACCGGTGACCTTTAGATGACTTGAAATCGAAGTTAAGCTTCAGTCTAACGATCTCCCAACTGATCTATGTGCCCGCAGGAGAACCGGAGGAGTTGTTGTGACGGCCGAAGAAATTATCGCCGGTTAAGTACTACCTAGCTCGGTGCTACATGGGTAGGAGTGGGTAGCGTTCGACTTAGCGCCGTATCGTGCATTTTCGGGCCTGCTGGAAGAACCCTTGAGAACCGATACACAGAGTATCGTATGTTTGGCCGAGACAGCTGTAACAGGAAGCCACGTCACTCTTCTATGTCTCGCTCTTCTTCCCCAAGTTCATCGTGCCCATCTGCGGGGTTGCGGCGCAGACTGGCTACAAGGGACCTGTCGATCAGCACGTATAAGACACTTGCAACGCCGTTGGAATGCGCGAGTCAAGAGGCCGTCGAGCTCGGGGCTTCCCGACCGGTAATAGGGCTCCTCACAGTGTCCGCGCTTCTGCCGCCGTGCTGTGGCTTCGGGGTCTAGACTGTCCTGGAAGATGAGTTGGCGACCGGCGGCAATGAAAATTGTCTCTTAACAGTTTCGGCAGAAGATGGACAGGCTGGCTGACGCCTCATGGTACTCTGTTCATTTGTGGAAGAGCTCTACGCGGTTGCGAGGGGATATTATCATATTGTGAATTCTATCAGACGCTGCGGGCATACCTACTAGATAGATAAATGTACCGCGTAGGTGAACTGCTTGCAAGGCGGTATCGTGAAACACATTCAATATCCGGTTGGCAGCAGACGGGGGAAAGTTGCTCCCGCACCTCGCCGCTGCAGGCGGGAGTGGAGAAGAGGGCGGCCGCGTCGGCTTCTTCGGCATCTGCTACTGTGACCGAAGAGCCCATTGCACATGTGAAGGACGCTTCCCTCGTGGTCAATATGCCTGTCAGCGACATTGTAGTACTCTGTGCTGGGACTTTTGACACAAGTAGACGACATTTGGACCTCGAATGCTTCACGAATGATAGAAGCAGATCAAGCGTCCGTAATACCTCCAACTCACACGATTGACCTGCAGCAAATCCATGGACCGCAGAACTAGGGGCGTGATATGTCCCACCGATAGCCCCAGTCTCGACATCGAAAGTCTCAGTCATACGACGATTCCTTTGTCAGGCAGGCCCCTAGAGAACTGGGGTCTTAGACGCCGTTCCCGAGACTCGGCAGTCAGGGGTCCCACCGACCCCTCCAGATCCTACGGTATTTGCTGCTTGGTTAATACCCACTAACCGTAGGGCCTAGACTGGCGGGGAGGTTATTAGTATCAACAGTACGATCAACTTGAACTTGAATCCGAAGCCATTCCAGCGTTACCGCCATGGCATGGACAATAATTTAGCAATTTTTTACTCGTGATGGATTCTTTGTAGGCGTATAATGGACGTGAAGACTTGGGACTTGAACCGGGGGTGTATTCGCTGTCCTTGCATGCCCGACTACGGACTCCCGTTTCCTTCCCACAGACGTCCAATGACCCGTGCATATTAATGCATACCTTAAATATTATAAATACATATCTCAGTTGATACCTCAGCTCCACCAACGCCAGCCAGATCGGCAGCCGCCCCATTCATCATTGCCTAGTACCACGGACTGTCCCATAAGGGAGGGAAGAACTCGGCGATCCAGGGATCGTCCGCAAAGTCCATCATCATCTGCATTTGATCCACCGAGGACGACGGCACGAACTCGCTTTCGTGTACCGTAGTGGTATCGCCAGCAGCGAGGCCGGTTTCTCCAGCGCCGGCAACGCCAGCATTGTCGCCGGGGGCGGGTGCGGTGACCGGGATAGCGCCGGCCTGCTCGAGCTTGGCTCTCCAGTTGGGTATCGTAACCTACCGCGAGCGATCCGGAGTTAGCAAAGGCTCTAATTCTGGACATCGACGTATGCCATAAAAAGTTCCGTAATGCTGTTTGGGTAGACCGCGGCAGAAGAAACAAAATTCCGGTCCGATGCCATCATAGACCAAGGGAAGCTCCTATTACACGCCTCGCCGGGGGGGGGGAAGGCGAAGAAAAAGGGGTTGCGGATACTCACCTGCAGGGCGTGCGCAGCCCTGGTGAACATGTCGCCACCGTCGGACCCGTCGCCCTCGAAGCCAGCGGCGCGTGCCACGCCCGCGAAGCGCGCGGCGCCCGTCTCGAGGGCCGCGATCAGGTCGACCGCGTGGCACACGGCGGCGCGGTCCCAGGCCGGGTCGTCCGTGAGGGACAGGCGGTACAGGAACTGCGTCAGGCGGGAGAAGAAGAGGAACATCTGTGACGGATCACGGCTGTCAGCTTGCGGGTAGAATGACGGGAGAGGGTTGGGGGGCAGATGGGGAAGGAGTTCTATTGACGGGTAGATAGATATGTGCATGGAGATCGAGGGAGACGTGTATGAGTCAATCTGGTTAAGAGCGCGTATCTGCCGTCATGAAGGTTGTTCTATGTATTAATATTAGACCACGATTACCTACCGAAATCGTGAAACCGATGTACTCGGCCGATCGAAACGAGAAGTACTTCTCCAGCCACAGCTTAGTGGCCCGCAGGAACCCTTCGAAGCACTCCGTGCGACCGAAGTCCATGGACACGGGCAGCGAGGACGGGGCCGGGTTCAGCAGGCCCAATTCGTTTACCTGTGCCTCGGCCGAGTAAAGATAAGTGAGAACAACCACTGTGGTTCCGCCGCATCAGTAGAGATCACAAGATTCGGGATGCAAGATTCCGGACTCTTGGACAAATTACGACAGGTCACGATCTGGAAAGAAGAGAGACCTACTGTTCTCAACCACCTCCGGGGAGAGGTCCCGTCTGATATCCTCCAGGCTTGCCCGCAGCGCCTTGACGTAGTACATGGGCGTCGGCCTCGTAGCAGCGGCGTGGCCGCCAAACTCGGTGGCCGACCAGCGGACATGCGAGACTTCTTCGAGGACCCTGGAGACCCTAACGAGGGCCACGAGGACCTGGTCGCCGACCCAGTCGGGCTCGTCCGCCAGCTTCTGCAGGGACTCCTCCATGTGCGGTGTCCAGTGCATGTGCTGGGATTTGAGGATGCAGAAATTGCTAGAAGCGCCCGTCAGAAAGCCGCGGGAATCTCGGTTGGTGCGTCTTGTTACTTACCTGACGCCGATGACCCAGCACGCCAGCGCGGCCCTGCGCTGCTCGTTCGTGCGATGCGAGGAGCACGAGGGTTGGGAGTAGGGAAAGCGGTAGGGCTTGAACGCGTGCAGCTCCTTGTACGGGTTGAAGTGCGTGGGCTTATCGAGCCGCATGTCGGAGACCATGGCGGCGGCCACGCCCGCGAAGACGACCAGGAAGGGCCTTCCCATGCTCTGGGTCATTCCCCTGATGGATTTCACGTTAAAACATTTTATTATTAGAAGCATTCTTTGAAAACGAAAAGGGTGGGGGAAAAGAATCTGTGGTAGTCCCAGACAACGTCGAACATAACATACCAACCTAAAAACCCGATTACCCCGAGTAACAAATCCATTGTACGTTCCGACTCACAGAGCACCTTCTGGCCTATGATCTCGCGTATCCTGTTGCTGAGCGCGCACTGCTGCGCCGGCGACTTGCAAGTCAGAGTCCTGATGTTGAGCCACAGGAAAGGGCGTTCCCGCTGTAGATCATCGGCCCTAGCGGCAGCAGCAGGACGTTAGAATTCACAGGATATATATGTGATACGGCCCGAATGAAAGGTGGACGGGACAGCGGGGAAAGGAAAAGGGGTAAACATACGTCGTCTCAGGCGGTATATAAACAAACGGGAAAAACCTCAGGTGATTCTCCCGAAATATCCGCAGGGACTCCTCGGCGCTCTGCCGGGGCTCGAGGTGGTCCGGGACGACGAACGCCCGACCGGGATCGGGATCTTGACGGCACACCGGGGCGGCTACCTGGTTGGAGGCCGCTGGACCCACCAGCTGCGCGAATGGGAGCGCGTCCCTGGCCCTCAGCCGGTGCTGGTCGTTGCCGGTGCTCTCGGGGGTGGGGGCCTGCTGGGGGGTAGCGGCTGTGGCCGCATGCGCCGCGGCAACACCACTAGCACCGACAACACTACTAACAGCACTAGCACTAGCACTGGAGACCTGCGAACGCAGTAGTGTGACGAGGTCATCGAGCTTCTCCTCAAGCCGCGCCGTCCTCCCGCTGGTACAATTGCCGTTGCCGTTATCGCTGGTACCACCGCTGCCGCCCCTATCGTCCGTAGCCGTGGCCCGTCTGGAGGCGGCAGTGCTCCGCTTCCGCACCGTCGCGGACGGCGTGCAGACCCGGCCTAAGTGACGGCAGCGCTCGCAGGCGCCGCCGCGGCTGCTAATAATGCACTTGCATTTGGCCCTAGCGCAGCCAGCGCAGGCGTGGCCGTAGGGGGCCGAGGTCGTTTGCTGCTGCTGATGCGTCGGAGTCGGTCCCTGGGCCTGACCTTGCATTTGGTTATTACTTGCGGCGGCGGAGAACGGTGTTAGCTGTGGTCGTGGTGCATCCATGCACGCAGACGGCGTCTCTTGCACTCCCCTCGAGGTTAGGAGGTGTGGTGTGTGCGGTGTTGTTGTTGATGCGGTCACGGATTAAGGGATACAACTGGATGCCGACCGGCGGTAAACGAGGGATTCGCGCCGGAAATGAGGCATGTATTACTATAGACGAAACAACATATAAGACTCTACTCCCAAATGTCAACCTAAGTTAGGGAGTCCGGAGAGCAGCAGACATAAGTGCGGCGGGATTGCGCCTTCGGGTTTGAATCCCGCCGGACCCAGTAGCCTACCTTGATAACACATAATCGGAGCCTAGAGCTATATATATACATGATAAGCAACAACCTTGACCATCTCAGTCGCAGCGCTCCCATCCCACTCTTCAAGGTTCACTCAGGAGAACGTTCCGGGATCCTTCGCATTGGGATAGACATGAAGAACTGCTCGGGATAGCTAATCTTCTAATAAGTGCTTCGCTTCCTTTTCTTGCCATCTATGCTTAAGTATTCATAAGGTCCGTGAAACTGCAGCCTGAGTTAACCCCGCTAAGTGCCTAACCCCCTAGCATGGGTCGCATTCCGGAGTTCGTTTAATCCCGCCCCATTACTCTAGTCAATTCAGTACTATAGGCGTACTAGAGAGAACCCGGCTTAATGTTCCAAGGTCTACTTCGCGCAGGCGATGCAAGATCACCTTGCAAGGTCGAGTGGTACCTAGTACTACGCTTCGAGGACGAATCACTGCAAGGCATAAAAATATTACGTATCATATAAGAAAACTTTTGGGTCTTGTGAAAGGATGCAACTTTTATTGCGCTAGTCCAATTTCTCCTCAGCCTGAACGAGAGATGTGATAGATGTTCGACGCGCTATCAGGATGGAGAACTAACTACCTAACTACATAAGTCGCTGGCGGATAGAGACAGACAGGGCCCGACCCTCGGCAAATAGCCGTTTGACGGACGAAGGAAAGGTGGGAAGGCGGATGGACTGGGCCAAGACTTCAGGAAGGCGAAGGGCTCATCGATCCCCGAGCGCTGCTACTGCTGCCCACGCTGCCGTCGCCGCCGCTGGCGCTGCTACCACTGACGTCGCTCGTCATCTCAACATTGCCAGAGTTCGACCGGTGGGGCCGGGGGGAGAACTCGAAACCCGGAGGCCGCCTGCGGAGCCCATCAACCCCCGCTTGGCACTTCGACTTCGCCGGTAGGCCATCGTCCGCCTCGTCGTCCGTAGCGCTGCTCTGGGTAAAGCCGGAAACGTCGCTGAGCATGGACGACGAACGTCCTCTGGCCTTTGGCGCGGGGCGCCGCGTATGAGATGCGGCCGCGGACGGCTGCGGCGTGAACGCGGCGGCTAGAGGCGACGGCCCCCAAGGCGATGAGTTGAGCGATGAGTTATAGAGACTGTTGCTCCAAGCGGCTGTCGAGTCGAAAGGTGGAGGGTGAGACACGTTGGCCTGAAGTTGCGCGGCTGGTGCGGACGGTGAATAGTGGGAATTCGCCTCGGAGAAATCAAAGGACGCGGCGTATGCGTAGGCTGCCTGCTGCTGCTGAGTGTGGAACGAATCAAGCTCATTTTTCAGAGCCAGGTTCTCTTGATCTTTCTTATAGATGCGAGTCTCGTTCTCATTGATCCTATCGATGAGGTCGCGCTCCACAAGGGCAATATCGTTCTCGTACGTCTCCCTCGCTTGTCGTCTCCGTTCGGCTTCATCAAGTCCACGAGCGTTGGCATCGGCAATGCGCGCGTGCTCGCCTTCAACCTTGGCAACGCGGCTGCTGAGCTTGTTGCGCTTCGTCTGAAGGCTAGTCTTCTCCTCCTCGAGAGCTTTGACGCCGTTGTCGACCGACGCCTTGAAACTTTTGAATGCGGCAACGGCCCCGTCGTACTTGGCCTTTTCGTTGTTCCACAAGGACTGCCTGGCTTTCCAAGCAGATCTCAAGGCTTCTGGTATCGCCTCAAACTCCTTCAGTTCGGCCTCAAGGTTAGCGATAGCCTGCTCCGCCTGCTTCTGCTGCGTCAAGTTTTGCTGGATCTTCTGCCGCAGCTTGTCGTCGCCAGTGCCGGCCGACTGGACGGCCGCAGACAGTTTCTCATTCTCCTTCTTCATGGCATTGGCCTTGCGATGGAACTCCTTCCGTAGGGCCTTCTGGCGAGACTTCTCGTCTGCCAGCTTAATTTCGGCCGCAGCAATCGAGTTTCTTAGGGTCGTGATGGGCGAATCCGGGCGCAACGAGCGTTGTCCGGAGGGCTTCGAGGCGCTAGCGTCGACATCTGTCGACTTGGCCTGAGTGGTCCTAACACTCGTCGAAAAGAGAACCTCGTGTGTTACAGCGCAAACGAACTCGCACTCGTAGTTGGACATGGGAGTCAACCCGTAAATGTCTCCGCTCCACCTGACTCCTTCTCCACCACTCTCGTTAACTTCGACCGGCGTCATCCGAGTAGGCTGCCAGACTGCATGGTTAACCTTTACGTAGAACGGCTTCGCAAGATCAGTTCCCTGACCCTCCTGCTGCGCTTCAGCGGCGGGGTGGGGGGGAAAGTGACTAGTGTTGAAGCACACTTCATCGCATCCAACATAAGATATCCAAATCTGTCCAGGCTGCGTATTGAAAGGGGCGTTCCCCAGGTTATGGATGTCGGTAGCATTCGAACCTGCGGATTCGGACGCCGCATGACTAAGTTCATATTCCTTCACAACAACAATTTTTGTGCTCGCCAAAGCGGCCCAGAGCGGCTGGCGGGTCCGTATCTGGGCACTTTGTTTTCTTTTCTTTTTCGTCGTCAAAGCGTTCGAGTTTTGCAGGGAGGCGGCATCGCTGTCCGGCGTCAAAAAGCCCCCATCGACGTCCACCGCGTAGCTCTTGCCAGCTTCAGGGTCGGCGGCGCTCTGAGCCAAATTGTCACGCCTCTCCCGCCGCAGATACCAATCGCGTATGCACTTAACCAGACCTTGCGTCAAGATGTGAATCGCCAACAAGCTCCTAACCCAGCTCAACCACCCCGACTGGACCCTGTCGTAACCTCGTATGGAATCCAGAGCTTCTAGCGGATCGTCCAGATCAGGACTCATGAAGCGACTCGAACCTAGGAGGTATCCGATGGGAGAATACTTCATCTTGGTGTGGCGCAGACCGTGGGAGAGCAGGATCATGCTCAGACATATCATAGAATTTTTCCAAGATCCTCCATCTCTCGAGCTCGAACCGCCGCCCAAACCAAGCGCGATGACCATCTGCGCGAGATCGAGGATGATATGCTGTATCGGGCCCCATAAAAATAACCAGATCAGGAGCACGATGCCATCGACGCAGATAACGGTCGCCAGGGAAGGGGCGCCGAGATTCCACTCGAAAATATCGCTGAAGGTCAGACCGCTGCTGGTAGTAACAAAGGTCAGTAGGGTAAAGAGCATGTAAATGCCCGACAGCGCGATGGGAGGGATCTGCATGAGGATGATGAGGATGGCGATGGTGTCCTGCAGAGGACAGGAGCGCAGAACCGTAAAGGCGAAGTCGAGCGGGCCAGGGTCACGATGCACGTTAGAATTTTTGGTCGCGTTCACGTCGATTCGCCTGTGGTTCTCCTGGGCGGCACCGTTCCCGAGATGAGAGTTGTAGGACTCGGAAGAAGACGATTCGGAGTAAGCGCCCAGCGAGGACCTCCTCAGCAACTCGGTAGTCCTGTGCTCTGCGGGCATGTCGGCGGCGTTGGGGAACCTGGAGTAACCGTTCGTGGTCCCGTTCGGAGGCGGCGTCGGTGGAATGGAGGCGCCATCCGCATCGTCAGCCGGCCTGGCCACGACGTTGCCATTCAGACTCTGGCTCTTCTGCTTGGAGACGCGCTTTCCCGGCCCAACTAGGCCATTCTCATGTCTGGTATCGCGATGGTTCGAGGCGCCCTGCTGTCTTTTTGACGACGACGAAACACGAGGCATACGACAGTCGGCGGCGTGGTTGCTGACCCGACCCAGAAGCGTGTTCCGAGCCAGCCAGCCGACCAATGGTAATGACGACAAGGCGTTGATTTACAGTTGGACAGCTCTCGTGGGTTTCACAAGTCGCCGCTATTGGTTGCGTTTTCGGTAGAGGTTAATGTTGGTGGTGAACTTTCGCGGGAGAATGTTCCGCGACCATTTCCGGGGAAGGTTTTCGAAACGGTCGGACTTTTACGCTCCTTTGCATATGACAGCCACCCACAACAACGACGCAAGGATATGTTATGAGGGGGTTTAAGTACGAGACACAGATCGAAGTATACCGGTGTGGTGTGAACTATGACCGAATTTTCCAGAGGCATCCGAGGCCGGTTTTGGGATGGTTTCTTTTTGTTCCTCTGGAAAGGAAGCAAGGTTCAGTCAAGTCGTTGGATCGGGTGCGAACTGAGTGTGGGAGAACCAAGTACAAATAAAAAAGGGACAAGAGGCTGACTGCTGGAAAAACATGGCTTAGCGTTAGGGCGCTAGTTATACAGTGTGGCGCCACTAGTTTTCCCAACTGTAGGAGCAGTCTACAGTACCACAGTGAGTTGTAGGTACAGTACGGGCAGATGTGCAAACAGAACCGTGTCCGGCCAATATCATATGACACGGGTGCTTCAGTGACTTCGAAACCATTCGGCCTTAAGTATATTGGGGGCTTTTGGTCGTGTGTGTCCATTGTATTCCCTAGTAAGGTTCCTATACACATATACATATATACATACATATACATACATACCAGTACGGAAGACCAACATCAGCTGCCTTATTACTAGTTCGATATGTACTGAGCCTAAGGCTATCCATCCTACAGAATCAACTCTTATCCTTTCGCGGGGTTGAAGACTGCCAACGTTGTCGCGTGCTAGGGACAAACAGCATATGCACGAGCTGTCTCCCTAGTGGTGCATATAAAAAGGCTTGCCTACCTAAGGTAAGTGCATGGCATGTAAGCACTTTCGCTGAAACGGCTGGGCTGACCATGGATGCCGGGTGCTGTTCTGACAGGCTATCGGGCGTTGAAGATCTCTTGGATGAGCTTGGACGGGATTAGTCTTCTTATGCGCTTGGCATGGATGACATGTCAGCGCTGGCGTCCTCGTCCTCGTCCTCGTCTCCGTCCTCGTCCCCCGTCCCGTCCCCCAGAAAATGATCGTTGGTTTCGATGTCATCTTTATAAGCCGCTGCTCAGTTGTTCAATCAGTCGAAATTTTGACCTTCATATAACACTGAAAGTGTATCATTGTTGTACGGCCACGCCCGTGCTAACATTCAGCAAGGTATAAGGCATGAACTCAGCGCGGCCACTCTGACGCAAAAGAGCTACGCCGCCTCAAACTTTAAACTTCCGCGTACGTCCTTCAGGTTATGTCCAAATTCGGTACGAGATATTCAGATTCTCTTCATGAAGGCTCGCTCCTCTGCAAAGCGGCGACAAAGGTCTGTCTGCAGCTACATACGTTTTTCTCTGCGACTGACTCATCGGCTCCATTGTTGGTATCGGTACGGGGTCATCGAATTAGCTCTAGCGCTACACTCAGCCGTTCAAGACTGGTGATGAGGCAAAATGCCCCTCAAAATGCCCCTCAAATTGCCTCCCAAAAGGCCTGCATGCTCCATGGAAATCATTCGGCTTGTGACAGACGATGGTGAAGACACTACGATCGGGGACCCCACTATATGGAAACCTTCACGTAACGAGATTAGAAAATTGCGCCGTCGTTGACACAAAAATTCTTCGAAGGGACCTCTGCCTAACCTACCTACCTACCCGAGGTATCTCGTATGTCGCACAGCAGGGCCCATCTCGTACAGTGTTCCGAATTAGCTGATGTGCAGATTCTACACTCGAATATCTTCTCCGGGGCTGCTAGCTCTACCACTACTACAGAGGCGTCGAATAGCACCAAATTCCGCGCCCCTCGGACCGAGCAGAAGACGATTTGACGGTCTCTCTAGAGTCTACCTAATGTAACGAGCAGGCAAAGCGCCGTGCAGGGGCCCCCAGCGATCCATTTCCCAATAAGCCTCACATTTCCTTACAGTGCCTTCGCCCGTCCCTGCTCGGCGGCGTCTCATGGCCTTTTCGTTCTATATAATTCACCACAGTAAAGCCAAACGCACACGATGCAAGAAGGCGCAGAGGTCAAGCTTTTCGATCTAATCGCAGGGATCGTACTGCGAATTCGTCATACTACCATGACTACTTAGCAAGTCTGATGATATCTATATCTAACTACCTTGGCAACCGCGGTCCCGCTGAAGTTATTCCCTTCATGGTAATTCCCTTGGATGGGGGCCAAGGATGCCTGTCGTGTACAGCCAATCCCGAGGCGCGCAACACAGAACTGGTTGCGGAGTCAGCAAGGTCATGCAGAACCTCGGCAACCAGTCGAAAAGCCTCAAATTTAACCTGCAGGGTCGATCTTTGCTTCAATTTCCCAAGCGTAGTTGGCGCTTATTATTACTCAGTGGTCTATATAATGGTCTATCGTACCAGACAATGAGAAGTCGGTGAGTTGACATCGGCTTTCATCTGTCTGTCATGGGCTACGCAGTGCAGACTATTTCAAGTACCTATTGCTCTTTCCTTATCGCTGCATCTACGCACGAGGAACGGACGGGGCCTCAAATTCTACCAAGCCACCGGCCCGGGGCGAAGATGATGCGTTTCTAAATATGTGACGGCGCGTGTGTGTATCGAGCGTTGTCGCCTTGCATGTGGTATCCATCCACATCTGGACATGTGTGTAACGGGAGAACCAACCAGGGCCAGCCCTTAAAATCCACTCTACTGTTACGGAGCGCTCTGCAATGCATCCTCTAGAAAAGCTGGGCCTCGCGATGATTCGATACGCTTACATGCTTCCAGGTGCGACTTATCATCTCGTCATTCTGCGGAGTGCATTGCGGTTCCTCAAAAGGGAATATCGCATGGTCAGAGATGTTACTGTAGAGCGGGTAACCAGTCAAACTTTTAAACTTCGCACAACATCACGCTAGCGCGACCCCACATGGCCGTGATGAAAGATATAGGGACTAGGCGAGAAACGGAAAAGACGATCAGGCCTCATGCCGGCATTTGCAATCGAGACCATCTATCCGGATTGTCTCTCGGCTTGTGCTGCACCATTTGTGCTGTATGTAGACCGTTCTATCTCACAGTGAAGCTTAACGCGAAGAACCAGCGCCTCCCTTTATATTCGGTCGGTCATTAGTCGGTATGCCTCGCCGGGCGGCGGGGCTAAGCTCTATCTCACAGATTCCGTCCAGGCCCAGACAGGACGATATCGCGAGATGGGGCCCGAAGGACCTCCCGTATTACCTAAGGTAGGAATAGCGTTGGTGAAAGTTTCTTGTGCATAGGGCTTGGCGGACCTCACGAGGTCATGTTAACCCGCGAAAGCTTCTTTTTATGGCGGTGCCGCTCATGCCGCTTCCCGGCACCATCTTTTACCCCTCTAAAGCTTGGGTAGATGCCAAACCTGACAGACTACCCGAACCGAACCTTGATGCGACATCAAGAGTCCCCGAATGGGCTGCCTGCTAAGCACTAATCTCCTAGCGAGCAACCACATATTCCGGAACTGGCCGAAGATCCTGGGATACAACTCCCCAAGGATCTGCACAAGGCTCAAGATCAGGAGCATGTCCTGGATGGAAGGAAGCACAAAACACAGGAAATCTCCCGTCTTGGCTGTTTCATCTTAGCATGTCTATACGGATGGCTCATCATGTGAGCTGCGTATTTTACCTCGCCCATCAGCCCTGCCCCTCTTTGAGGAAGCAGCTATGTCAGTTTGTAACGCTAGTTCGAGTCACCTGCCCTGTAGAAACGGAGAAACAACCCCCAACGAGGCCGCGGATAGAGTGAGGGAGCTTTTTAGACCACCTGGATCCTCGAACCCTTGCGCGAAATAAATATTAACTACCCCGCGCGCGCAATCAACCAACCCCTCACTGACTTCTATATCGCACCTGCTATATCGCATCTTAGCGCACTTCAGTAGCGGCTCGCATTTTTCAAAGAGCCCATGCCCAATCACGGGGCGCGCGCGCGCCGGGACTCGGGCCGCTTCCTTCTGAAAGTGCAGTGCACCCATCCCCGTCGAGGTCTCTTCATCTGAATAAAAAAGATTCTGTCTGATGCGGCGCCCAGGCCTGTTTACTGAAAATCGGTACGAAGCAGGCCTCAGCAGATAACGAAAGAGAAGCTCCCGAACGGCGCTTGCCGGTCACGCCCACCTTAGTAGTTGGACACCCCCGCCTTCGCCTACAGCGGCTAAATTATGAGGAGATCGACGAAGAAGAACGCACCGCTCTCTGAACCCTTTCTCACAAACGCGTATACGCCAGTTACGGTAGCTGGCCGTCATCGGGGTGCCATATCCAGTCAGTTAGTGGGGTGACAGACGGTCACGAGAAACCGGCTGCAGCAGAATTCGTCACGGATATCGCAGGGGTGAGATTCCAGTTACTTGAAATCGTGATTATCCTCATGGAACCACGAGAGCCAGGCAGGCAGACCACTATGGACGGAACCGCCGTATGTCAAATTACATAGCTATGTACCCTAGAACTGGAACTTGATCGATTGGTACCTACCTACTCCCCCGCCGGCACATCCCCGTTTGCTCTCCTCCTCTCCTCCACAATTGATCGACCGATCGGCAGAGAGTGGGGCCGGGAGTACTGAGTAGATCTACGACTCCGGTGGCTGCCGCCGGCTGTCTGGCTTCTTCATCCGGGAGTGATCGCGTCCTGATGGGGGCTGCTGCAGTTTACCGTTTCCAGTTTCCATTCTGTTTTCCTGTTGTCGAGGGCGGGGGCCGTGGATACATAGAATATGGGGCAGCAGTGGAGGAGTTAGGTAGGTAAGTTAGCTCAGCTGCCTGGCCTCTGGTGAGTCAGTCGGCAGATTCTCACTCTCACCGGAGAACAGCGGTTAGGCACATCCTGGGGGTCGGCGGAAATCTCCGGGTTTGACTTTCCAAAGCCGGGGGCGAGATGGGGGAGCTGCCGATTTTATAGAATTGAAGAAGCCTCTCGAGTTCGATGTGGATGAGCTTAAATACTCCCAGCGAAGGTTACGAGAATCTATCTCGAGGAGTCAGCTTCTACGAAAACTCATCGGGAGGGGATAACTCAGAATAATAATAAAATGGGATTGGCGTAGATTGCGAAGAGTCTACCATTAAGCACGCTGGGCCTTTGTCCTGACGTCCTGTTACTGCCTTTGACCGCTCTAGGGCTTCAAGGTGGGTGAGTGGCTAGTCCTTCCATAACACTGTTGTAAAGCAATGCTACGTACAGGGTCTGCCGTCATACTGTTCGCTTCTGTGGCATTGTCCTGCTACAGCCAGCAGTAAGTCCCTGTGCTGGGTTACTGGTTCTGTCCGTATTCTTACGACTTGATGGGCCGTTTGTAAGGGTTTGCTTAATCACGATATAACATACTAAACCGAGGATATCGCTTATGGTTTGGCATTGCTACAGTGTTAGGCTAGATGACAAAGGTACTTATCGCTATGCCGGAACTCCTCTAACCCTCTGTCTGCTGCCCTGCCTCACCTAAAACACCCAGAATATGCCCTGGTGCGCACGTATCATCAGTAACCGGAATTACGCATCCCGACTACTTCGCTTTTCCCTCATGTTTTTAATTCGCCACGGCTGGTTGGACAATTGTGTTGCCTATTCGACAGTCAGAAATGCACCTCCGTTATGTGATGGACCGAAGAGTCTTACCGCCGTCCGGGGTGAGGACCTGGCCGTTGTAGAACAAGCCTCCCTTCCCGGCCAAGAACAGGATGGTCGCCGCCATATCGGAATCGTAACCGAACCTTCCAGCCGGGTTGCTGGCCTTCATGTCGAGCTTGCTCTTGTTGTCCTCTCCCGAGGAGCCTGCCGTCATCTCACTAGGGAAGACGCCCGGGGCGATGACGTTGACGCGAACCTTTTGCGTAAGTCGGCGGTTAGCGAACGCTAACACAAGAATTCTACATATGCCGAGAGGCTGGGAGATATGCTCACCTTGGTGTCCGTGAAAAGTGTAGCCAGCATACGGCTCAGGTGCGTGGCTGCGGCCTTGGAAGCGGCGTAAACGGGCTGCCCCGAACTCGACCCTTTCATAGCCCCCGAAATTGAAGTGACGTTGACAATCTGCGACGTGTATCCCGGAGTAACATCGCGGCCCTTCTGCAATAGAGGAAGGAAGGCCATGGACATCCAGTATATCCCTGTGACGTTGACCTTCATTGTCTCGGCCCACGACTCCTCCTTGGTCTGCAGGAAGTGTTCCGAGATGGCCTTCGCGTCCGTCCAATCCGGCTGTCCTTTCTCGGCTGCGAAGATTACTGTTAGTCACAGCAAATTAATCCCTCGGGCAGCAACGGTGACATTTGCTTACAGAACTTCGTGTCTTGGTCCCGCGCAACACCGGCGTTGTTAACTAGGAGATGTATACCGTCCGGCTCCCTGCTCTCTATCTCTTTTGCAAGCCGGACCGCCTCGTCCTTCTGGCTGACGTCACCCTCCAGAGGGATGATGCTACCCGGACCAGTGCTGTAAAGCTTAGCGGCCTTCTCGAGTTCGTCATGTCTTCGGCCAGTGATGTAGACCTTGGCGCCGTTGGACTGGAGAGCCTGGGTAATCATAAGGCCAATGCCGGTGCCGCCCCCGGTCACGACAGCCTTTAGGTGAGATACTCCGAAGAGGGCATCGGCCGTCAAGTCCCGGTTATCTGCCTTCCCTGTATGTGCGTGCTCTGTTAGCTTACCGGACGACAGCAAGCGTGTGTAGACGGGGCGTGATACACACCTGACATTGTCGCTCTCGGAATAATCGTAGCAAGCCTCGTTGACTGGAGTCTGCTGCACACGCGAACTGAATGCCTGGAAACGATACGAAACATTTTACTTTGCAGGTTGAACTGGCGTTTTCTGTTGACTTGCACACCGTCAAGTTATAAGGCCAGAGGCGCGGTCAAGTCAATACCGTATACGTCATAATGCCAACGTCAATATGATGACGACATGATCTTTTGGTCTCATCGTGGAAGACAGAAAACAAAACACTGTCCATATCTAGCAAATCGAGTCCATCCCTTGCTCTATGTGAGTTCCACGTGAGATAAAAACCAGTCCGCTGCACCATGTAGCAATTTTATATCTTTGCTGTTATAGCAACGAGGCCTGTTGTTGGATTAGCCTGTGGATGAGCTATATTATCTTAGATGACCTAGTATGATTAATAAAAACCGACTCATGGTCATACTAGCTACCTATTTGGGACCACAGATTATTTCAACCATCTATTCATCTTTCAATGTCGACGAAGGACAATGCTTGCGACTCTAGACCTGGCGTCCTCCCAGAACCGCGGGGCCGCCGTGGGTGTTCCTGCGCAACGGACATTTGACCAGGTCCCCGGGCATTCCCCCAGGTCGGCATGTATCAATAACCCGATTCGCCGCCACTTCCGTACCACCGGGGACGCACCAAATAGGGGTTGTCGCAGCACATGCGGGTCCGGACTTTATGTGCCTAAGGGAACTCCGTCCGGAAACCCCCCAAGGCAGGGGTCGCAGGGGTAAAGCTCAGCCGCAGGGCCTCACTGCCACCCACACCCACACCCACGCGCCGGGCGTCGCGCAGTCGTACCCTGCAGCCCGCTGCGCTGTGCCGATAATAATCGACAATAATACCCTATATGCAGACTACTATCACCACTAGCCTGCCGAAAGACAGGTAGGCAGATGGACAGACCCTTGTCCAACGAGACGGCCGTTACCTGAAACTATCTGCCGTGCGACACCGTGCGTGAGCGTGATTACGAATAAGTTGACTACCAACGTTACTCCGTACACACCTCTCTGCTGTGTTGTATGCTATAAAGAGCTCGGGCGCTTTTGTTTGTGAAACCATCCCTCCGTCCACAGCCTGCTGTCAAGTTGTAGGTTAGTTGGCTGTTTATGGCGGTAATGTAGATTGTTGATGGAGCGTACTTCTGTACGAACTTGCGTGCACTGATGAGAGCTGCCCGTATCTCCTTGTAGCGGGCGTGATAACGACCTTTTCAGAAATCGAATAGTAGGGGAGTCATGGAGTTAAATCATTAACGTCGCCTACTACAACACGTATTTCCTAGTTGCTCGTAATGCGGAGCTTATTGACAGTTACGTATATACGTTACTACACTTGATGACGATATCCAGCTGGCCGTCGCCAGGGCTCAAGGTGAGCCATCCATACTGCCTCGACAGGGCGAATGCCTACACAGAGCACGCCATTAGGTCCTCGTAACCGCCGTTGCTCCAGATACCTACCTCGATGCCTCTTGCTGCAGCCGGTCATACTACATAGGGTTGCTTGCTGGCGGTAACTTAATGTCAATCTTCACTAACTCACCTGCCTAGGTACCTGCTCACCTGCTTGTCAACCAGCACGGAGAAGTGAAACTGGAACCAGGAAGAAAAAGTCAAGAAAGAAGGGATAACCAACCGTCCTCCAGGCCCACGGAGTGCTTCTAGGAGAGCCCCTCGTGTGCCCCTCCGGACTCCGTCTCCGGGAGCCGATCTCCAGGATTTGTTTGCGGCTTGTATCGTCAGCCCCTTTCGGCAACTCGAACCTCAGCCACACAGAGGAGGGAGATATATTCTTCCTCGGTAACCAGTCGTGTCTGAGTCTACCACCGGGCGCGGCCTGATGTACGGACTTTTGCGCCCCTGTGAAGGTGAGCTGGTAGGTTGCGCCCCCTATTTTGCACCACATATGTGTGTGCCTTGGCCCTGAATGGCCTGGCGTGGCTTTGGTCTGCCTGGGGAACTGGGTTGGTTGGCCGAGTGAGGAATCGAGGTATGCGGCCTTGAGGGATACGGTTGCCCGTGGGCCCCAACCACATGAGTACACACTATACGCGCGGCAAATCAAGGCATGCACGGGGAGTTTTTCTACTTAACCAGACAACTCAACTGCTGAGTGGGCGCAGCAGTCAGGGCTTCGCGGCCGCGCGCGTCCTCGAGTGGGTGATTGAGCGGTCTGTCTGGTTTTCTCACAGGTATTTCCGAGGAATCAGAAAGCTTCTAGGAGCCCCCTGCACACTGGAATGGAAGTTAACAATACCTAAAGGCGAAGAAACTAGAAGACTTGCGCGCAGGCTCGACGTTTCCTTCCTTCGCTCCCCCTCCCATTTGTGGAAAGGGGCCGCCCCCCCCCGTAACTATCAACCGGCAATCTCGAATAAATCAAGGCAAACAATATGTTACTATACCTCCTAGCTAAAAAGTGTTATACCATTACATTCTTACAAGGTTGGCTAAGAGCTTTGAGGAAGCCCGTGAATCGCCTCGGAGTGGTTAGGCTACCACGATAGCCATGCATGCATGATCTGGGACGGCATATTGGGAATTCAGGAGCTGACTATGGTATCCTCGAAGACGTGATGACCATTAAGATAGCGATCCCGGCAAAAGTAACAGTATCGAAGTAGGTACCTTTGACCCAGATCCTCTTAGGGCGTCATGTTCCGAAGCTATGCTTAAGGTGGTCCCGAGACCCAGATAATCTCGTATCTATGTAGTATGAAGCGACTCGGGTCTGCGTTCTATCCAGCTACCATGACAGCAGGTCCGTACCTCCTATGGGCTATCCAGCAGATGCAGTGCAAAGTGTTTTACAAAAACGCCAAACCGTGAACTCCTCCTGTGGATGGGTACATGGTCCAGAGCCAGCCGGGCTTTGGGGTGAACGGATGTAACCCAGTACCCTTTACAGAAGCCCCAGGATGCCTGTCTATCGGTCGTTAGTCGCCGTAATGCAGGCTTCGAGGGCTTCAGTCTCCGTGGAGAGCTCATGCAGTCCTCGCTGGGACCCTGAGTTAAACGTATCGTATGCATACCCTCTATGCTGGCTCGGGCGAGAGGAGTCTCGTCCGAACAGAGTTGCCCAGCCGCGTATTCATTTCACCGACTATACGAGGAGACGTAATACTGCTCACAAGCCGAATCAGCATCACCCCTCCCAAACCACCACCCGCGTCACACGTTCGCAGCTGAAATCCAAATACGAAAAGCAACAAGAGCAAAGGAGACTCACAGTAACAACCGAATCATCGGCGCCGCCCACATCTTCGTACTGCGGGACGTAGACGTACAGGATGAGCGCGTGGTCGTCGGCGAAGCACGCGATGACGCGGCCCTCGAGCCGCCCCACGCTGAGCACCTTGCTCCAGTCACGGCCGTCGACGCGCACCGTGGCCCAGCGTCCCGGGCCCGCCTCCCGGAAGGCCGTCGACGGGTGATCCTCGAGGGCGCAGGTGAGCTGCGCCGGGTCGAGGTCCGGGTTCTCGAGGCCTTTCCATCGGCTCTCGACCTGCAGCAGCGCGTCGACGTCGAGCCGCAGCCGCAGCTCGCCGTGCATGTTGGCGCTCAGCTCCAACTTCGGGTTCGCGGCCGCGGCCGCCGTCGAGGTCTTGCCCGCCGCCGTAGACGAGGAGGAAGTGGCGGCGTGCGCGAGGCGCGTGAACCGGTCCGAGATCGCCTTCAGTTGCGTCAGGGGCGGCAGCTGGATGTGCACGTCGGGCTCGCGTATCTTGGGCTGCATGATGGTCTCGACCGTCTCCGGGTGCAGAACCCGCACGGGGATGTCTTGCGTGATGATCTTCTCGCGCTCGCGGTGCAGGGTAGTTTCCAGCGGCTCGAAGGCGAACTCGTCGTCCTCGCCGCCAAACTCCTCATCGCCACCGACACCGCCGCGGCGCCGGCCCCCGAAGCGCGGCAATCCAGCGTGGGCGGGGTTGTTCGGCGGTGGCGCAGTCGTCGTAGTGATGGTCATGGAGAGCAACGGGATGCCGTCCTTCTTGGTGAGGCGCAGGGACGCGGACGATCCGTTGAGCGCGGACTTCAGGGCGCGCTGCAGCGGCCCCAGCGGGAGCTCCAGGTTGATCGTGTTCTGAGGCGCGGCAGACTGGATAGAGTACGAGTCGAATATCAAGTCCATGGAGAGGGAGCTGTCGTGCACGCGCGTAGTTTCGAGGTTAGCATTTTTGCGTAGCTAAAGCAAATAATTACTTGCTCTGCTGGATGGCAGGGAGGGGGGGATACGAACGCCCAGACTTGCGACCCGGTGTCCGGTATCACGGTGAAGCGGGCCGTCTCATCGTCGAGGCGCACCCAGGCGATCTTCTCGAGCGTGTTGAGGGCGGCGACGAGTTCTGCGCGCAGCACACACGTGGATCGATCAATTAGCCCGCGGCTCCCGCCACCCCATGAACCAGTACGTCAAGTACATTGGGAAACCGGCTCACTGGAGAAAGTGCGGATGTTCTTGAGATTGGACTTGAACCTCATCTTGGCGTTGGCATGGACCCTGCGACCTCGGCTTCTTCTTAGGGGGGGACACGTGAGACGACGATGGGAAAACGGACGCGACCACCGGAGTGACGTGTAGCGATGTTTCTTCGATGCATGTCAAGAATTAATTACAGACACAGTACTAATTAACTCTACTATGTAAACCCAGAGCCCATGCGGGTACAACTACTTATCTACAGTAGCTGCGGTGCGGGGTGATGTGATACTTAGCATCGATAAGCCCGGATGGTGGGGAGCTACCCCGAGCTATAGCCGCTAAAAGCTTCCCCTAGACTAGAGCTCTCTTTCCTAAAACGAGCAATATCCTTATCGAGGCCGGCTTACCCAAGACGGAATATCCCGTGATACTCTGTGGAACGAGAGAGGATAGGTGCTGTCAGGCAGGCAACTGTCATTCTTGTACTGAATTAGGGCTGCTCAACGCTGTTAGCAGCCTACGTATTTAAGAATCTCTTGTCATGAGCATATTCTGTTTGCCTTTTTGAGATCTCTGCACCGTGATCATTGCGCTCAACATATATCAGCACGATGATTGTTTTAAACTTAGAGGTTTAGTGACCTTCTCTGTCGCTCGTAGAATCCATATCATCCATTACTATGGCTAAGCTAGGGAGGCCGTGTCCAGCGGTGTCCAGTGCAGTCCCTCAAATACGAAACCAGCCATACCCTCTCCGGCGCGCACATTTACGCCCACTTAACTCGCCCGAATCTGCTCGCCTCAACTCCCGAGCTCCCGCGGGCATAAAATCCAGTGGTTTCCGTGCCGCCGCCTTCTCTATACGACTTTCTAGTACGTGGGATATCCTCAAGATACAAAGGTGGTTACCCCGGCTCGTTGCAGGGATGCGCGCTGCGAAGATTGTGAACAAATCCTGAAAAATGAAACGTGGTGGCTGTTTGTCCATGGCATGCTGTAGCACCTGGCGACTAGAATATCCATAGCTCGACTAGGTATTTGCCTCAATACCGTGAAAACCCTCCTGACCGGGGGGGAGGACATCGTCCGACCCGAGGCTACGGACCGTGGCCTGGAGCCCATGGGGCCGCTTCCGGCTCGGCAGGTAGCCTTTGAGGATGCCGGACCCGGAGCGCGGGCCCGCGACCGCATGCCGGCTCTCCGCCTCCCACTTGCGCTGCAGCGCCTCGAGAGTGGCGTTCTCGACGCAGGCGCGGCACCGGCCGACCTCGTCGGGCGAGTCCCTGGGCAAGTCCCTCAGGAGCAGCGGGGACGGGCGCTGCGGGTGGCCGGCCCGGCGCTCGAGACGCCTGCGCGCCCGCTGCTGCCGCTGGTCGGGCAGCTGGTGTTGAAGTAAATAGCGCGCCGCCAGGGACAGGGGGCTGCTGACGACGATGGGGTGCCCGCAGGCGGGGTGGCGGGCGGCTGTGCGGCAGACGGGGCAGCTTGGCTGCGCGCTGTGATTCCGACCCACCGAGTCCCGCAGCCAGACTTGGAGGCAGTTGCTTCCGAACTTGTGCCCGCAGTGCAGCTCCGCCCAGCTCTCGACGACGCCCTCGGGGTTGGCGATGCCGACGGGGTCGTGGCAGATGGGGCATTCCTCGGGCTGTGGCGTGGGCGGTCGACGCGGAGGCGTTAGTTCTGCTTCCTTCTCGTTTGCTGCTGTCTTGCCTGGCGAAGGATCGGTCTTGTGTGGTCCAAGGAAGCTCTTGGCTGGGTCTTCATCTCGAGCTTCTTCCGCGGGTCCGGCACTTCGGGCGCAGCCGGAAGCGGCGGTGCTAGATGCATTCCTGACGGGACCGTTGCCTTGTCTTTTTGGTAGAAGTTTTCGGAGGATCTTTTTAGCGATGATCTTGGGTATCCGCATGATTATTTGCTTTAGTTCTGAATTTCAACTCTATCAAGGCGGGGAGGTGGGGAGGTGGGAAGGTGGGACCGTATCGCAATTATGACGACGTGTAAGGCCGAATTGGGTAATCGCAGAGGGCCGAATGAGATGCCCAACACCAGTCAGGTGAAATCATAGAATTGAACACAGGAAATGTGAGCGTGAGACGATAACTCTTTCGGGCGTGACGATGGGACACTCCGAGAAGATTTGTGGGAGTTACGGCCTCCCTTGTACAATGACAACAAATGAACTGCTTGGTTTGACTTGGTTCGGGCAGAGGTGCTTAAGGCAGGAAACCCGAAGCTGTAACTGGGGGACCGACCGCTGCTGTGATAGCTTCAACAACTAGCTGGAAAAAAAGAGGAGCACCACAGCGAGACGAAGTGAACAACGAACAAGAATGTCAAGGGGATATAAGGGAGAGGTGGGAAGGAGGAGGTGGTGGGTGGGGAGAAAGACGTGAATGATTCAAGACACCAGGCCGGGAGCTATCTGTGACTCCAGATTTAGGTAATAAGGTTGACTTGTGAAGTCGGGCAAAGTTGGTAGGCAGATAATGTAGAATCGGGTAAGGATTTGATGACAGAAAAGCTTCGCATACAGCCAAAGTCCCACGTCGAAGCGGGCGCTCGAGATGCGCATCGATTGGGCCTGTTGACTTGTGCAACTGTCAACATCCAAGGAAAAAGAGAGCTGCATGCAGTTTAAACTCTCAGGCTACCAAGCGACGGAGGGATGGATAACCCATAATCCATTGGTCGATCGGGTGACCCTGTTTTCTTGTCCTTCCTTTCTTCGCGCCTTGGATAACCAGGCTATTAGTAGTTTTGTTTAAATAGGATAAGTAATGTGGTCAGCCAACCAGGCCGTTCAAGGGATCGACTGTTTTAACGCATCATGTGTGCAATCCGAAGGGCTGCATCACGAGGAACGTGTCCCACCTCCAACATGCGTATGCTTATAGACATCCTTGACATACCGATAGGGAGCAATCGATAGAACAACCTTGAGCTGAGTTCCATCGCTTGCGGAACGAGGCGCGTGGGGTTTGCTGCTATGTAGATCATGTTGGTTGCAAAGAGATAACAGGGACAAGATGGAATGTCAAGTCATTTCCACAACTTGCTGCACTAGTACCCCACCATAGTAGGCAGGATGTAGCTATTGATGATCTATTATTCTAGGCGGATTTGCCCGCTGCTATCCACGGCTGCCGGGTGGATCCGAAAACTGCATAATTCCGTATGCGGCAATCTAGCGTTGGAGATTTTGGCAAGTTCCCATGGGAAGCTTTCCCGGCAGCGTCGGATAACCACACATAACCACATATCCACATAACCGCATACGCACTTCACCCATGCCTCTGCCTCGGCCGGATTAGGCAATCCCCAAATAGCTCGGCCCATTCCTAAGTTTGGCCCGGTAAAGGGAACAAGTCCTTACAAAGAACAGGACTAGAATTCGGCCATAGCAGACTGCCTATTGCTTCAAGGTCTGCTAGCATACCGCATAGGTACCATGTAGCTAAGCAAGCTCTTCGATAGATGACGCAGAGCAGCATCAGAGCTTGCGTTTTGCCCTCCGTAACTGTAAAGAGCTATTGGAAATATGCCTTTGATGATTGGCGACATGGACGACTTCAGCGGTAGAGTGGCGGAATAAACCTCGCTTCGAGAACACCGCAATACTGAACATTGTTAGCTATCGTCCCTCACGTCTTCGGTCGTCCCCTTCCTCTTCACTGTCATCTCTGAATCCTTCCTCGAGACTAGAACGCAATGTCAGCCCCAGGACTCCCCTCGGCTTCTTGGCAATCAGCTGCCGGCGAATACCGGTGACAATGGCAACGGTATTTTACACATACTCTCTGCTCAACCTGGCCGTGTTATCCGGCGTTTCGTTGCGGGTATCCAGCGAGAAAGCATGGCGGTGGTCAACAGGCACAATGCCCAGCTCCTCGCCGTCGTCCGAGCTGTAGCCCGTGTCCGACGCGTCGTCCCCTATTACCAGGCGGTCGCGGGCGCCCAATTGCCAATTTGACGGAATTAACCACCGGGTCAGCGCATTTTGTACGCGCCCTCGTATGGTCGATGTGTGATCCGATATCCTATCGAGCGGGATGTACTGGCTGTACCGACTTCGATATCGGCGCCAGAGTGGTATTAGGGCGTATGTCGAGACGAGGAAGAGGATCAGGGAGATGACGGCGGGTACGACGAGGGACTGTGTGATCATCAGCGACTAGTCATCGCGTCGGTCTTTGAGCGGTGAGGCAACGGGACCTTTAGGGCATTGACATTTCCGGAAGCCATCGTGAGGTACTGTCGCGATCTAACAGTTGTGCATGACCAGAAGCTGTGTCGGCCGACACGGACGAGTCCAGGTGTGTTAAGTCCTTTCGAGCAACGGTGTGCAATGAACCGGATCCGTCAGAACTTCAGGAAAATCAGGTGGGCTACGGTAATCCCCAATTAGTTACTTGGCACGTCCTCAATAGAATCATGAGGTGAGGTTTCCTAAAGTCGTGGGTGTCGGTCCCAGCTGAATCGAGACGTTACGCTGCTATATCTTGCTATATCTTGCTATAACGTGCTCGAATGATCCAACGGGGTTTTGGAGCTGCGAGGATGACAAGATGGGGAACAAGCACACACAGATTAGTATATGGGTGTCAAGTCTCTTGGTTCAAACTCCTCGACGCAAGGCTGCGATATCGATAGGCGTCGTAGGCCGGGGCAGTATGGGGCTGACAAGATGGGTCTCGTTGAATTTCGATGCGTCTTTCGTAATCTTGATCTGCCTGTGTGGTACATGTGGCTACAGTGTGCAGTGTACGTACAATAATAATTCTGGCCCGTCAGCCCGTCAAGGCTGTTATGGGGGGGCCACGAGCCGGAGGGGAGGGTCTAGGGCCCATCCCGTTTTCCTACTAGGTAGGCTACTGATCGCCATCGCTCCGGGTCACTAGTAGCGCTATACGGCGCCGTTGAAACAATGCAGCTGCGCGCTGAGTCACCTTATGATGCGCGGTAGTGTAGTCTGCCGGAGGAAACTTTAAATATATTTATAATAAGGTTTCGTATCCTCAAGTTTGCAAGCACCTCCTGCAGGGGCTCTATGTATGTTCATAATTTTAGCGTTTACGAAGTAGACATTCGGGCGATGCCCAAACCCCCAAATATCCATAGACTGTGTCTTGTGGATTACGCCTTTAGTCTAAGGTGCCGCCGGGTTGTTGTCACGGAGCGCTAAAATATGGTCATGGCCTGCGAGGCCTGAATTTAAATATTGTGTGTTCAAGGCCTATTTGCTTACGCAGGCCTATAGGCCTACAACAACCTTACGTACTTCGAGAGCCCTAGTATAAGGAAGGTGTGTTGCTTGACGGGCTTCCAGCTAGCCAGCCAGCCACAAAGTTTATGCTGATTAATTAGCCAGTTCAGGGGGGGTGCTTTAAGAGTGGAGCTTTTCCATCCCTACCCGTTTGTATGTACGGAAGTACATAATGATAGGACGAATAAGACACCTCGGGATGGAAACCCCTTCAACTTGTCGTCTCGGCAAACTTTATGGTCGTACTGACCGGGTTCAAGTATTGGCTGGGCGGTAAAAGCTTAGAACAGAGAAGATCGATCTACTAGAAGTCGAAGCGCGTTCGTCAGCCGCGGGTTTGGCCATTCGGAGCAAAGATAGCAGCTAGCAGAAGGTGGCAGCAGGGCCGAAATGCGGCGTCGTGTGGATACGCTAGAAATAGGGTAACAGGTGCTTTAACGTTAGTACGAAAAGGTACGGTAATTGAAATTTCCAATTTTGGTATCACGGGTAGCGCTAATCGCTCTCCACGTTATTCCCTAGGCGCTTGGTGATAGTCGGCTACTTAGAACCTAATCTGCCAAATGTGACCCCCGATGCCTCCACATGCACGTTTTAGGGTCATATCGATTGATCAATTGTCCTGTGCTTCTTTTCGGCCCTTCGCAATCCAGTCCATCCCATCAGGGATACATGTATTGTACCTACGCTACAATCTCGCAATCCCAGACTTGGATCGAGACAACCCGCCCGGAACCAGATATCGTCCTCGTAGTCGTGCTGGTCCAACATCCCAAAGTTCAGTCGAGGGCGCTGCATAGTTCGAAGTCTCCTTGGATCCTCAAACATCTCGCGACCGCAACACTACCCCCGTCACCTAAAGGGGAGCTTGCTGACTATCAGTTGATAAACCGGCTTCCTACGCGCCTCTCTCGATGTGTGGATAGGTCGGGGTCAGTCTTTTGTTCCCGTAGCTGCCCTACACTCGCTACCTCCTATGTGAGTCTGGGTTTCTGTGCGTCTTGCACTATCGTGTATGTGTGGCTATTATCGAAAATTCTATTCCCTAACTATTAATCACCATCGTAACCGCCATCACCAACTCCACATCCCCCCCCCCTGACGCCCTTGAATCATGCAGTTCTTGGGGTTTCAAAGTCCGCTTGTTGTTATTGCAGTCTTCTGCTTCCCCCATTGCTAAAGTTTCAATGGCTTTTATACCTTGAGGTCTACTTGAAAACAGACAACTATCGACAGAATCGAAGCTAAATCTTTAATTTATGCAGGTCTCTTGACGGAAGCACGTCTCGCGAACCCGCATCCATTGTAAATTCCTGCCACCCTCCATTGTCTAACCGAAAGCCGATAGGAATATGACGCGACTCGGTTTCGGTCTGAATCATCCCGTGCATTAACGACTAAGCAATACCCGACCACTTTCTTGCGCCTCTGGCCGCGCAATATCATTCTTTCACTCATCCTCCCTGCGGCGGCTGAATCGCGAAATCGGGAGAATCATAGGGGCGCCGGCGTTTGGACGCGCCGCCTGAATATATACAGCCATGTCATATCCCGACAAGTCTAGGCAGTCTAGCGGCAAAGGCGGTTTCTTCTCCAGAAGTAAGCATAGGAGCGACAAGCGAGCAACCGGGAGCGAAGAAGGCCGCCACCTCGGCCCTGATACCGATGCCGCCTCTATAGCGTCACGTGGCTCTAGACATGCCAGGGCGTCATCGATTATATCGGTTGATCGACCTCTCACTCCCGAAGCTGGTGTCAACAACTCGGCTGGTGTGATTACCGCCATCCCGTATGATAGTACATATGCCGATCGCCGAAGTCCGGTTTCCGTCGATTTTCTTCCTCGAGACGACCAGATGCCTGCGCGCCGAGAGCCGTTACCTCATCAGCTAAACAACTCCACCAGTGACTTCCACCGCTATCCTTCCGTGGATCCGAAGGCCTTTGCTAATACTGCCGGATCCCACATGTCAGGCACCCGGCTGCCTCCCGGAGCCTCGAATGTCACCATGGCTAGCACCGGCCGTCAAACTCAATTCCACCAATGGGGCCCTCCACAGCATAATAATCATAGCAAAGATAGTTTGCTTGCCGTCCACACTACCCCCTATGGTGACCGATGGGACTCCCTGGGCCTCTCGTACGGCAGGGCATCAAGGGCAAGCGACCAGTCCAGCGTCTTTTCAGGTAATGGAGGGCCCAATGATCTCCGCTCATCCAGATTAGCACCCCCAGGTGCCGCCACCTCTCAGAGCTCCATCGCTTCGTACCAGTCCAATGGCAGGGACTACAACCGCTTGACCAAATTCCCGGCGGCGCCCGGGGTTCAGCAGAATGTCGACGGCCTTTCGCTCACCCGACCGACCGACGATAGAGTTACCGAACATATGTTCTACGAGTTGATGCAAAAGCGAGGATGGCACAACCTGCCCGAGCAGGCGCGCCGACAGATGATGGCCTACCCGGCCTCCAAGAAGTGGACTCTCATCTACCAGGACCGTCTCACTGAACTTCAAGGCGAGAAGAGGAGGCAGACTGCAAGGCCGGGACAGTACTCGGATGTCACCAATGTCGCCGCGTCCTCCGACGAAGAAGGCTCGCCTGAGTGGTATGTGCGAAAGGTCATGGAAAACACGTTGGATTCGAAAGGGTTGAGTAGCCTCGAAGTCAACCTGAGGACGCAACAGATAGGGTGGGTTAGGCGGTTCATCGAATGCCAGGGTCAGGTGGCTCTCACCAACGTGCTGTTGAAGATCAATCGCAAGACGGCGATTGGACCGGCGCCGGCTGAAGCAAACAACAGCGAGAAAAGTCTTGAGAAGGAGCACGATATCGTGAAGTGTCTCAAGGCCCTCCTTAACAACAAATACGGAGCCGACGATGCTCTGGCCCACCAGCAAGTAGTTGTGGCCCTGGCGACCTCGCTCATCTCCCCCCGAATCACAACGCGAAAATTAGTGAGCGATGTGTTGACTTTCCTATGCCACTGGAAAGGGGACGGCCCGGACGAAAACAATGGCCATATGAAGGTCATCCAGGCCATGGACGTGGTCAAGGCCCAACAGAACGAGAATGGTCGATTCGACGCCTGGATGCGCCTTGTCGAGGTCACGGTCGATGGACGAGGGAAGATGGGTAGTCTCGTCGGAGCCAGCGAGGAAGTACGCAGCGGTGGTGTCGGCATGGAGAACCTCCTGATGGAATACGCCGTCGCGACTCTAATCCTCGTCAACATGATCATCGATGCGGCGGAAAATGACCTTCAGCTGCGGATGCATATCAGGGCGCAGTTTGGCGCTTGTGGGATAAAGCGGATCCTCACCAAAATGGAAGCATTCCAATATGACCTGATCGACAAGCAAATCGAGCGGTACCGGACTAATGAGGCCATCGACTACGAGGATATGCTCGAGCGGGAGAACAGTAGCATGAAAGACAGCATCGAGGGAGATGTCAAGGACTTGAACGATCCTACCCAGATCGTCGATGCGATCCAGCAGCGGTTGCACGGAACACCCACTCAGGACTATTTCGTCTCCGCACTTCAGCACCTGCTTCTCATGCGGGATAATGAAGGAGAGGAGCGGCTGCGAATGTTTCAGCTCGTGGATGCCATGCTCAGCTACGTGGCCATGGACAGGCGACTGCCAAATATGGACCTCAAGCAGAGCCTGAATTTCACTGTCCAAAGCCTCCTAGACAAGTTACATACCGATTCCGAGGCCCGACAAGCCTTGGACGAGGCTCTCGAGTCTCGACGAATCGCCGAGGCGGCGATGGCCGAACGGGATGAGGTAAAGGCGCAGTTGGAACTGGGTGCTGACGGCCTTGTAGCCAAGCTTCAGAAGCAACTGGACGAGCAAGCTAGGTTCATCGAAGCCCAACGGCGACACATGGATGGTTTAAAGGCCGAGATCGAGAACATCCAAACTGTCCGTGCGAAGGAGGCCCAGCGCTATGAATTGGAGACTCGGGAGCTGTATCTCATGCTCAGAGACGCCCAGGACGTGGCCGCGTCGCAGGCCGTCAAAAGCGCTGCCGGCGGCAAGGTGCCGGATGAAGATCCATCTCGCATGCAGGGCATCTTGGACCGGGAGAAGCTTATGGACCGGTTGGCGATGCAGCTCGAGAGGCAGAAGACGCAGTACAAGCTCGAGGGGAGAGTGTGGGGCGAAAGCGTCGGTCTTTCGGATCGGCTGCGAGCGCTTCGCGAAGAAATGGACGGCTATTCTGCACCGGAGGGTGCAGGGCTCCCCCCTGACACGCTCTCCGCTCCTGGGATGTTCGGCACCGTCAATCGCAACACCAGGATATCCAGGAAGCCTGTCGCTTCCGAAGGGATCGAGGATGAAGACGTTGTGTACGAGAAGCCGAGAGTCGTCGAAATTCGGAGGCCCGTCATGGATCCCAGACAGGCGAGCAGCTTGCTTAGCGAGATCCACGCCAAGGGCAAGAAATATGAGGGAAGCGATTCAGAGGACGGTGATGGAGTTACTACTGGTCCTTCGCACCCTAGCCTCGAGTCGGAATCCCCCATCACTCCGGGCGAGAGCGAACCGCCCAAGATCGAGGTGACTTCGGAGGAGACGGCTGCTCTCGGGGAGGCCGGCGCTCCACTGCCGCCGCCCCCACCTCCCCCTCCTCCTCCACCCATGCCAGGTCAGATCCCGGGAGCTGCTCCGCCTCCGCCTCCCCCACCACCGCCTCCGATGCCCGGGCACATCCCGGGGGCTGCTCCGCCTCCGCCCCCTCCCCCGCCGATGCCCGGTATGGGAGGCATGCCCCCCCCGCCTCCGCCGCCCATGCCAGGCACTATGTCTGGCCACTTCCTCTCTGCGCAAAGCAACTATGCCGCGCCCCCCACTACTGGCCTGCCTGTAGTAAGGCCTAAGAAGAAGCTGAAGGCATTCCACTGGGATAAAGTCGACACCCCGGAAACAAGTCACTGGGCGGCACATGCTCCTTCGGCAGAGGAGAGGGAAGAAAAGTATGCAGAACTCAGCAAGAAGGGTATCCTGGACGAAGTCGAGAAGCTCTTCAAGGCGAAGGAGGTCAAGAAAATCGGTGGCGGAGGCTCCAAGAAGGATGAAAAGAAGCAAATCATTACCGGTGATTTGCGGAAAGCTTACGGTAAGCATGCGCCGTGCACCCTGCCCACCCTGATATGGAGACTGACACATGTTTAGCAATCGCTCTTGCCAAATTCTCTCATTACTCCGTGGAGAAGATAGTGCAGATGATCATCCACTGCGACAGTGAAGTGCTCGACAACCCAGTGGTCATGGACTTCCTGCAAAAGGACGAGCTTTGCAATATCCCAGACAACACCGCGAAACAGATGGCACCTTACAGCAAGGACTGGACTGGTCCAGACGCCAGCAAAGAAGAACGAGAATTGGACCCCAACGAGCTCACGCGAGAAGACCAAATCTATCTCCAGACCGCATTCGAACTTCATCACTATTGGAAGAGCAGGATGCGTGCGTTAACGTTGACTAAAAACTACGAGGCTGATTACGAGGAGATCACAGAGAAGATGAACCAGGTTGTTAGCGTATCAGAATCTCTTCGCGACTCTGTGTCACTGATGAACGTGCTTGGACTTATTTTGGATATCGGTAACTATATGAACGATGCCAACAAACAGGCCCGCGGATTCAAGCTGAGCTCTCTCGCGCGTCTTGGGATGGTCAAGGACGACAAGAACGAGTCAACGCTCGCAGATTTGGTCGAACGTATTGTGCGCAATCAATATCCTGAATGGGAAGGTTTCGCGACGGACATTCAGGGCATTATGACTGCACAGAAGATCAATATCGAGCAGCTGCAGTCGGACGCCAAAAAGTACATTGACAATATACGCAATGTGCAGATGTCGCTTGACAGCGGAAACCTCAGCGACCCTAAGAAATTCCATCCTCAGGACCGGGTATCCCAAATAGTACAGCGCTGTATGAAGGAAGCACGGCGGAAAGCCGAGCAGATGGAACTATATCTGGAGGAGATGACCCGGACCTATAACGATATCATGGTGTTCTATGGCGAAGATCCTGCTGATGAGAACGCGCGCCGAGACTTTTTTGCCAAGTTAGCCCTGTTCCTCCAAGAATGGAAGAGGAGCAGGGAGAAGAATGTGGCGTACGAGGAGAACAGGCGCAGGAACGAGGCTAGTATGAAGCGCAAGCAACAGGCCCAGCTCAAGATGTCGAGCGCTGGGGTCGAAGGAGCGCCGCCGTCGCCAAATTCAGCTGGCGCCATGGACTCTCTATTGGAGAAGCTTCGCGCCGCAGCGCCACAGACGAGGGATCAGAGAGACCGCAGAAGACGCGCCCGCCTCAAGGACAGACACCAGGTGCGTATCGCCTCGGGTCAGAAGATCCCCGACCTCAACGAGATTCCCGAGGCGGAGGCCGGCCTGCGCGGCAAAGACGCCGAAACGACCACTACTACCGTGGACTCCGATGGCAACCCGGTCAACCCTGACGTGTCGCGCCCGAGCACAACAGAGGGCGCACAGCGTGAAGGTGCCGGAGAAGATGCTGAAGAAGACGGCCTTGCGCAGAGAGCCGCCATGCTGCTACAGGATATGCGGGGGGGCGGGGACGGTGCCGCAGACGATTCCGAGGGACCTGAGAAGAAGGAGAACTTGAGGAGGTCCGCCGCCGAGGAGAGGAGAGCGAGACGGCGGAGACTAAAGGGAGGTTCTGCCGTGAGCTCGGCTGCCGGTGGCGGCGGTGGCGGTGATGCCGCCGCTGGTGGTGATGCCGCTGGTGGTGGCGGCGATGGAGGAGAGGAAGCGGCCCCGAGCGAGGCACCGAAGAGCCCAGCCGCGTCTACGACGGATGAGACACCCGCTACTACTATGAGGGAAACTACCATAATGGAAGAGTGAGCGGACTTTGCCGGCCGACTGGCCTACGTTGCTATTATTATATTATTGTTGCAAGGCTTACGGCGACGAGCGACACTACGGAGGGGAGGAATGGCGAGCGTGCTGCCGTAGCATCCATCGGATGCGGCCCCCTTTGCTGACGGCCGTATATGCGTACACACCTGTCATCCGCGTCTATCACGATACGATACTGTAATGTCTACCTACCTACCTACCTACCTATCTATCTACCTACCTACCTATCTATCTACCTACCTACCTACCTACCTCCTACCTACCTACCTACCTACCTACCAACCAACCTACCTATATATCCATATACCGAAGCTGTCGAAGGATGAGAATATTAGCCGGGAAAAAGAGCGAAGGCCCGCATACGCGCACACATGCGATGTTCGGTCGTCTGTCGTGTTCGAGAAAGCCCGTGGAGCTTGCTTGGGATGAGAAGGCACTCAGCCTGACTGAGGGACGAAATAATGGGGCCCGTTAGAAAGGCGGCGACGACACACTGAGAGAAGGGGGGGAGTTGGAGAGGATCATTTACCTACCTACCTACCTACCTACCTACCTACCTACCTATCTGTTTACTTAGGCAATACAACGGCGAGGCGAGGCAACGAGGGATGGCGGCGCTAGATGGGGCCCTTGTATGGAATTGGTGAGTGATGGTAGTATAGTGATTCTAGGTGTATCGCCTAGTCGGATATTTAGATGGGACATGTATATTTGTCACTCTTGTGTGCGTGTATGGACACGGCGTGGAATAAGTCGTGCTCGAGACGCATATATAATGCTGCGCGGTAGTTTTCTTCTATTAGGTGCCGTGCGTGTGGTGACGTACATAGGTAGGCTCTGGTCATAATAGTTAAGCCACCTCTGGCCACCTACGCATATCCCGTCGCTAATATGATCTTTATATACCTATGAAGACTTCTTTCTAAACAAATCCGAGTAATCACGGGTTTTGATTACTCCGATAAAATACGTAACTATACTCGTTGGTCGGACAGGACTTAATCAATTCTCATATAACTGCTCCTTCAGGCTACCTATCAAAGGGCGCTCATTATTTTGTCCAGAGCCTGATAGGGTGGGGGCGGTGTATATTTGTGGAAAGATCGCCGCTCTGAATGAGATCTTGGGAGCTGCGCCGAGTCGCCCACTCGTACCTCTCAACCTCATTCTCGTCAACTCACCTGTCCAACCTAAATTGAGATGCGCAGCAGATCTAAGTTTGGAAGGGTTGCGCTATCATTATCCTTGTAAGCTTCGTAGCCGTAGACGATGGCGACAGGGCATTCTCCGGAAAAGCTAGGTTGCGCCCGGCGCGTACCGTTGCACCCTACGCCCAAGCCAAATAGTCGGCGGCTTCTGTGGATGATATCTATCCCAATCTTGACTTTATGGGTACTTGGGCGGTATGGCCGATCGTTCATCTATGATCAGCTTCGCCATGAACACGAAGGCGAAAATACCATGGGGTCTTTGATCACCTGGAGTGATGTGAGTGCCAGAGCCGTAGGAAGTCTGATCGTTCGTTAGGACATACTAAGCTTATACGATTTTCGACAGATAACTCCGAGCGAAAAACTCGTATGGCATCCATGCCCCGGACCCGGATATGCTCAGTGTGCCCGGCTCACCGTTCCAATGGATTACCACCGCCCTTTGAACGAGTCGGCGGACAACCCGAAGGTCCATATAGCTCTGGCGATGGTTCCCGGGGTAAATCATACCGCCGGGGACCCCTCGTCTTACTCGGAGTCGCCCATACTCGTGAATCCAGGCGGTCCCGGGGGCAGGGGCGCTAGTTTCGCCCTCAACGCCGGCGGACTGCTGCAGGGCTTCGTCGGCAACCACCACGACATAATCGGGTTCGACCCCAGGGGCGTCGGGGAGACGACGCCGGTAGCCAACTGCTTCGCGGCGCCCGATGACGGGCTGGGCCTCGACGGCCACAACGTCGCCATGATAAACCGCCTGAGCTGGGTGCTGTCGGGACACGAAATCGGCCTCATCAACTCTAGCAACGTCGCCTTGGCTAAGATCGACGTGCGGGCTAGGGCGATGGCGCGGCTGTGCAAGAAGATCGACGACCAGGAGGGCGACGCCAGCATCTTCCGCTACGCTAACACGGCGAACGTCGCGAGGGACATGCTCTCCATCGTCCGCGCCTGGGACGAGTGGAGGTCGTCCACTTCGGCGGCAGTCCCGCACGCTGAGGAGCCCCAACGGGAGCCGGAGGCCGTGGATTCAGCTGCCCGCCTCGATCAGGACACCGGCCTGGTAGAGCCCACTCGTAGCACAAAGGGCAAACTGGTTTACTGGGGCTTCAGTTACGGGACCCTTCTGGGAGCAACTTTCGCGAGCATGTTCCCCGACGCCGTTGGCCGCTTGATCCTCGACGGCGTCGTCGATGCGGACCACTACGTCGAACCGATCTGGGTCGACAGTCTCATCGACGCGGATGCGATATGGGAGGAGTTCTTCGTCTACTGCCACGAGGCGGGGCAGGACTGCAGACTCTTCCGGCCCGGAGACGACGTCGAAGACATCAAGCGGCGCTTTCATGATATCATGAACCGGCTCCAGAAGCAGCCCGAGATCGTCATCCCGCCGCGACCCGACGAGAACGTGCCCGCCCTCGTCACTGCGGGCGATGTGAAGATGCTCATGTTTTCTTCGCTCTATTCCCCCGTGATCGTTTTCCCG
This sequence comes from Monosporascus sp. mg162, assembly GCA_004155945.1. Taxonomy (NCBI): domain Eukaryota; kingdom Fungi; phylum Ascomycota; class Sordariomycetes; order Xylariales; genus Monosporascus; species Monosporascus sp. mg162. Next base: position 66,451 of record QJNY01000201.1, read on the forward strand.
TCCGTCGCGAGTCTCCTCGATGTAATTTCCGAAGGCCGCCTGAACCAGAGCACTGTGCCCCCGGTTTTTCCGAGGCTTTGTCACAGCCTCAACCTGCCGGTGTGGCCTGATGATTCTCAGGCGACTATTATGTGCAGTGATAAGCGGTATAAAGTAAGGGAGACCCCCCGCTGCCTACTTCGAAATGAAAGGAAAGAATAGCCCTGACAAGTCCCAGCTGAACGAGGATGTCCCGGCCCTCCAGGAACGCTTCGAGAAGATGGCCTCGTACTCCTCATTCGCAGATGTCGTAAGGAATCTCCGTTTACGTTTACGCAAAGATTTGTTCCCTGGCTAACAACTGGGTAGTGGATGGGCCTGAACATAGGCTGCGACGGGTGGGAGATCGAAATCAAAGACCCCCCGATGAGATGGGGCGACCACCCGGCCCACAAGCCGGCACCCATCGACACGAACTTCCCCATCCTCTTCCTCTCCAGCCGCCGCGACCCCGTGACGCCGCTGCACGCCGCACTCAAGATGACGCGCAAGTTCGCCGGCGCGAGCATCGTGGAGCAGGCGTCCGACGGCCACTGCAGCGTGTCCTGCGTCTCGCTCTGCACGGCCCGGCACGTGCGCGCCTACGTCAACGACGGGGTCCTGCCGCCGCCGCCGAGGTTCCACTCCGGCGATAAGGATAAGGGCGAGTGGGCCACCTGCGAGTGTGACGAGAAGCCCTGGAGCTCTTTCGGCGGCCGAGTCGGTCCGACAGAACAGGACGGGTTGACGACCGCGGCTGGCGATGCGCATACGCTCGAGGAACTGCAGATCATGGCGTCGTACCGCGGGTTGCGAGACCATTTCGTCTCGCAGGCGACTTCGCGGCTTGTGGATGAACTTAACCCCCTGCGGTCGTTTATCGTGGATACGCCGTCGCAGCTCTCCAGAGAGCCACAGACCTGTAGCCAGCGCGGCCCCGACTAACTGATGGGAGGAGGTGTTTCTTGAACTCTCCCCGCGAGCAAATAACTTGTTGTGGGGATACATAGATGCTCTGGCTCGTAGATAGCGAACTTTGGTAGGAATGCGTATCTTCGAATCGCCTGGCACGTCGTAACGAAAATGGGGCGATCGAGAATTGTTACAGGAGGCTCAGTCTGTTAGTCGTCGTAATTCATATGGACCGCGAGATACTGGTTCATGTTTCATACTATACAGGTCAGTGAATGCACCCTGAGGCTACGATATCTCCTCTCCGGATGCATCTGTACTAGGCGTTCACCATTTCCCGACCAAACGAACGCCTGAAGGTCATCAACGTGATCTGAAACCTCAAGCCAACTCATCCGTTCCCATATCACTTCTATGCCACGTCCCATCCTATATAAGTGACAGTCTGTGCAGCCACTGTCCGAGGGTCATAAGCGACCCTGAACTCTATATCGTCGCGGCCAGGAATGACAGCATTGAATACATCTTTATTGATCAATAGTCCTAAAAAATTAGGATACAATTATTAATCAAAGCGTATGGATAACTGGCGTCTTGGGTGAGTCTCGGTGGATTTTCCCACAACCGATGCATTAGCTCAAGCTCTTGAGGCGGCTCGCGGGACGGGATGCCAAGCATACGGATGCGGCCCGGCCCTCCCCAAGTGGGGTGCTGGAGTGCCGTCTTGGCGGCTGCGTCTCCCTCCGGGCGGCACCCTCTCTAGTAGCATGAACATGAGAAGCGGTGGCCGATTGTCGGTTCCTAGCGGCTGATGTGGCTCGCGGCATCCGGAAAAGGCGTTGACTCTTTGGTTCGAGATGCCGTCGTGCCGAAGCCAGGGTCCGCTAAGATATTGTTATTTTCAAAATGGGTTAAACCGAACCCAGAAACCCGATTTGAAGACAGGCGAAGAGCTCAAGTGAGTTTGTGATCCCCTTACGATGTCCACGCGAACGGTGTTACTGCCACCCTGAGATCCGTGTGCAAGGGCGTAGTTCCGAATTCGATGGGGAACGGAATCTGGAGGTAATCGTCTTAGACGCCTTTAGAGCATTAGAAAAGTCTTTCAGGATCAATAACAGCGCTGCGAAGTTGATCTAGCGACATGGGGAGTCACTGTGGATGCCGAAGTACGGATAAGACTCGGTTGTGGTAATTAGGTTACAGGCTTATCAATGAGGCATTGGGACCAAAGTAACCCAAGCCATATGACAGACGGGAGGATACAAGGACATGTTCATCAGTTGTTAGCAACTGTGGGTGCCTCCTTGTCCCAGATCATCTGTCAGAACATGTAGTAGTGATACCACTCAATATAGAAACCCACATGCAGGAATTGCTAGAACGTAAAGTAGCATATAAGTTTCCTTCAGTGGTTCTACTACCAGTGGCGACTCAGAGCGTCTTTGTTGCAATAGGCTTCCAGTCCGCAACAGGCTTGTCGGTCGGCACCAACCACACGACACCGCCCTCCCAACCGTTTAATTCCCCCTGGGCACCGGAGTCCGACCCCGTTAGTGAGACTCCCTTCGATTTAACGAGTTCCACAATTTCTTGCAGCTTGGCCTCGTCGATCGGGTTCTCTCCACTGACGCTAGGGTCAGGCGCCATTGATGCCGTTCCGGAAAGCTGTGGATGGTCAACGAGCAGATACTCACTATATCAAGCTAACATGCGGGCCAAACGCAGATTTCCATTCCTCGAGCCACCGTTCCGTCTTGCTGCCGATAGTCTCCTCTCCGTTGACTCCGCGGGCGCGCGCGAGTCCGGCGATGCTCCGCACCCCCTCGAAGGCGACCCTGATGTAACAGCGCCGGAAGAACGTATCCTCGGTACGCACGTCCTCCAGCCGGCCCTGGACGTCGCGCGCCGCCGGCCAGGGGATGGAGTCCAGCCACTCCTGGGGCGCGTCTCCGTAGAGGGCCGGGGGTATGTTTGACGTCAGCGTCATGTGCGGGGCGAAGGTCGGCCCCGTCAGGTCCGGGAAGCTGGACGGCAGCTGCTCCGAGATGAGCTGGGAGATGATCCCGTGAAGAGGGTGCGAGGCCGGCGGAATTAACCACAGGGATGAGCCGGGCATCTTTGCATTCACTACTCACTCTCTTGGAATGCACTGAAGAATGGAAGTCCAAGGTTATCAAAGTGCGGTAGGAAGCAGAGGATGATGTAACAGGATAAGTTGAGACTCGGGACTCGGTCCTTTCCGAGAGTTCGAATTCATTAAAGTTACATGGGACACGCCTTCAATAAATGAATGGGATCACTACATGGGCAAGTAGTTGGGTTTTACACCTCACAGTCGTCATTGGAGCTGTTCGCATTTTACCTAAGCTGGGATGATCAGCCGAAGTTCTTGGCAGCGCTTGGGCATTTCACGGTTATATTGTGTAATTGAGCCATCGCGACCAACCTCCTCTAAACAATTAGCTCGAACGGCCTAATCTCTTTGAACCATGACCATGTTACCTGGCACTCAAACACCTTCTTTCGCCTCTTTACTAAGAATCTTTAACGAGCATCCCTATACCATTAATAATTGAGCAGTTGGACACGATGGTCCGCATCGTCCCGGCCGTCATCGGCCTCCTGTCTGTAGCTCATGGGCTGCTACAAAGGCAGCCTGTCCCAATTAGAGAGCTTGCCAAACAAGTACGCGCTAACTTAGATCGCGGGTTCCGTTTCATTAGATGAATTCGCTAACACCTAAATCCCCAGATTAGGCCGGCGCTCGATAGCACCGATGCCAAGGAGTCCGACCTCAAGGCCATGTACCCGGAGTACAAGCTCGCTACCCCTATTGACCACTTCCACAACGAATCCAAGTACGAACCGCATTCCGATGACAAGTTCGACCTGCGCTACTGGTTTGACGATCAGTTTTATAAGCCGGGAGGCCCAGTAATTGTTCTTTGCGGCGGGGAAACGAGCGGCGCTAGACGCCTTCCCTTCCTGCAGAAAGGCATAGTCTACGAGCTCGCGAAAGCGACGGGAGGCCTAGGGGTGATCCTAGAGCACCGATACTATGGCGAAAGTATCCCGGTTGGCAGTTTCAGTACCGAAGATCTACGATTCTTGACAACTGAGCAAGCCCTGGCTGATACGGCATATTTTGCTAATAATGTCAAATTCGATGGCCTAATGGACTTCGACCTGAGCCCCGAGTCGACGCCGTGGATTGCATATGGAGGATCATACGCGGGCGCCTTTGTGACCTTTCTGCGCGTTGTATATCCAGACGTCTTCTGGGGGAGCATTTCGTCGTCGGGCGTCCCGGCCGCTATCTGGGATTACTGGGAGTACTACGAAGCTGCGAGGATATTTGGGCCTTCCACATGCGTGGAAACGACCCAGAAAGTTACCGATCTTGTGGACCAGGTTCTCCGCAGCGATGATGCAGGTTCTATAGCGCAGCTGAAGGAAGTCTTCGGCTTGGGCGGTTTGAGTCACAACACTGACTTCGCCAACGTTCTCAGCCGCGGTATTAGTGGTCTTCAGGGCTTGAATTGGGACCCCGCCGTTAGTAGCAACGCCTTCTTCGAGTACTGTGGCAACGTCTCGGCGTACGAGGCCTTATATCCTGCTATGGAAGAACGCAGAGCTTTGATCGAGGAGTTCCTAATTCTTGCCGGATATGCAGATGAACTAGAGCCCCTCGCAACCCGGACGTTGAATTACATTGGATGGCTCAACCTGACCACAGTTTCTAAATGCGATGAGACCCAGGACGAGTGTTTCACGTCTTACAATACCACCTTTTATGAGCAGGATGACCTCTCGCAGACTTGGCGCTTGTGGATGTACCAGGTCTGCACCGAGTATGTTGCCCCCAAATGTCCGTGCTCGGTTGGAAATGAGCTGACAACATCTCCAGGTGGGGTTACCTCCAAACTGGTAGTGGTGCTCCGCCAGATCGATTGCCCCTTATCTCGCGCACGATCGACTTAGAATATTCGTCCATCGTCTGCCGCGAGGCGTTCAACCTGACGGAGCCTGCTAACGTTGAAAACATCAACAAGTACGGGGCGTTCAATATCAGCCACTCCCGGCTGGCCTTCGTCGATGGCGAATGGGATCCCTGGAGGGCCGCGGGCGTACATGCCCTTACGTTGCCCGAACGCAACTCGTCGGTAAGCGAGCCTTACATCCTGATCGACGGGGCCGTGCATCACTGGGATGAGAACGGACTGCTGCCGAATGAGACGACGCCGGACCTCCCGCCCGCTCCGGTTGTTTACGCGAAGGAACAGATTAAGATGTTCGTCTCTGCATGGCTGATGGAATGGAAATCAGAACGTACGAGCATAACGATCGGTCTCACCAGAATGATTTTACTAACCGGTCGAGCAGGTACTCCGACGGGCCCATCCGAGCTGTGATGAGGTGGCGGATTTGCTTCTGACAGTAAAATTCCTCCCGGCGCAGAAAGGCGGAATGCCTCACTCGGCTGTCCAGGGGCATGCCAGTGCTCCCTTGTTGGCTTTCCTGCTCTGTCCCTGAACAGCTGAATTCGGATTACAAACAGTCAGCTAGTTCATGGGCAACGGATGCTTCCACTCAGGTCCTGCGATTGGTGCAAGAAGTACCGATTAGGATAAATGAAGGTTGCCCTGGCGTCACCGGCAGATGCCGTGTTTATGCCGCCGGCTTTGCTGTCAGTTGCTACTTTCAACCGATGATAGCTATCGAGAGCTTCAGTAGCGGTTTGGATGGTGCCCTGTAAATACGCATTCAGACAACTCCGTAGTATCGATCACTTCGGACTCGTGTCGGTTTGATAAACCGCATGTTTCATTCTCGTTCATCGTACCATAATATCAGTCCCGACATATGGCCCTCGCTGCCTACACCTAGGTCTCAACCGAACCATCGCCACTATACGCAGCCATAGCTTACGAGACGCTGTCGGGACCGCGAGCAAGAATGCCGATAGTAAGGGGTGTTGAGCGCATATATCCCGGGTAAGGGCATGTGAACTAAACAGAGAGCTGCTTTGGGGAATAGGTGGCATTCCCCGTCGTACCTCAAAACTAATAGCCATTAGCGCCTGCGAAGCAATAGACCCGTGACTGATGGATTGTTCCAGTCGTTCGAACTCTGACTTACAGCAGCCCCGAGTGCCAGTCCTGGTATAGAATTTCCCTGGAGTTTTTTCTACACCGTTTTCATGACTTCTGCTTTTGTCTTCGCTTCCTCATATTCGTCCAGGTTAAACTGCCCGTATTAGCCTGTGAGCTGCGGACCACTACCGGCATGCTGCGTAGACGAACCCCCTGATCTATCCAGCAAGATACATTTAGATGCCTTGCAGCACCTTATATAAAAACCAGCAGGTGACAGAACGCCCTTCGTCATAGCTATGCCACCGTAAATCGACTATCATCATCCCCGGCGAAAACACCTCCCAGAACCACCCGAACCAATTCCCGCCAAATTATTGAAGCTCATTCATTTCTCGGCCATCCCTCGGGTTCCCAAACACCGAACGTTTTTCCGCGCTCCCTAGAATTACACCGCACGCCGAAGCGCCTACCTCCTAACAGACGATGATCCGGGTCCTGTTACTATCTCAGAGACCTCCCGCCGGGAGCGTCCGCCGAAGAGCGCCTTCAGGCGCTCGAGGAGCCGCGCGAACCATCGCCGCCGCCTGCGGGTGCTGCTGCGGCCGGCGGAGGAGTCGCTCGAGAAGTCTGCCCACGAGTGGTCCATGTTGATCTCCCGTCTCGGCCTCGGCGGCGGCGCCCGGTACCGGTCTCTAGTAGTAGTAGTGCTGGGCATGGTTCGCTACCTGAGTTCTTTCTACTCGTTCGTAAACGTGTCGGGCTTGGGAGAGGGGGTTCCTCTGCGGTGTTTCGGGTATCGCTTGTTGCTCTTTCCCTTCGCTCGTTCCACCTGTTGGCGTGTGGGAGTCGAGGGCATCTCAGCGTCGAGGATAAGACGCCTGGTCTGTTGGTGATGATGTTAGGGATGGTGAGAGCGTTCTTGTCTCTCGTGTTTGCGATAGGAGACTGTGTTATACTAAGTTCTTTCCCCTGGTTACGTGCCTGGAGACGAGTAAGTAGGAAGTACCGCATAGAAGAGCATGGGGCCTTACCTATCAATATCCTCGCTAGCAATAGAGTGGTACGGGTTCCTAAAAGGAGAGCCATGGCGGCTAGTTATAGAATACAGGCCTTGAGGGGAAGTTTAAAGGTAGGAGATGACTGTTCCCCAGTGATTCTGGGGCAGACCGCCATTCTTGTCCTGGTGAATGAATATTATCTCAATATCAGATAGACAAACGCCCTGGATGGCGTCACGCTACCGGGCCTCAGGGTCCTATTCTGTAGCGGCCCTAAGCGAACGGCGAAACCCTTCCGTGTCACCGTAAGGGAGGCAATGCCGGGGAGTGTGCTTTGGCGGTGAAATGTCATTTATTGGTGAGTGTTATCCAGTCATGCGTGCCGGTCGCTCAAGCAATCAGACAGAAATGCGATCTGGAGTCATTGGATGAATGGGTGTTGAAAATTGCTACTGTATTCACTTCTGAGTCAACAGGTTGGTGTTTGCTCTCCACCCCCTCTCCCGGCTTGGGGTAATAGCTAGTCAACGATCGCCTCTTTTAACCCCCTCCTCCTGTGACCTTCAGCTTGTCCCGGGTTCTCTCCTGTTCGTAGCCATGGCTACCGCATCTCTACAGAGGGTAAACGCCGCTTAGGCATACAAGACGGCTTGGCGTACCCGGAAGCACTGACTTCCATAAATCGAGGTCCGCGGCGATATGGCCAAAACAGACCGGATCGTACCAGAGGCCAACGTATCTATGGCCGGCTGCGTGGTACCCAGTGATGTTATAACCATGGCCATGCGATCGGATCGTCGGCCGAAACGGGGCTCGGAACGGTCCGGATGATGCAGCCCCATGGGTACTTGAGCCATCTTGTGATCGACCTCCGACTAACAGCACTATCCAGCCGCGGCCGCCTTGGCGATGCAATGCGACGCCAGAGGCATTCCCATCCCGTCTCCGGCCCGTAGCTAGGAGATGGCTCATCCGAGAACCGGAAATCCTTGCCGATAACGGCGTCCGCCCCCAACGCCATTCAGTATGTAGGATGTCGGATGACAGGGGATATGGAGATGGTCGTGGATGAAGTTCGGCTTCCCAGAAATCTTGCTGTCTAGGGCACTACGAATGTGGTATAGGACCTCATTTTCCGAGCAAGGTATTCTGGGAGTTGATCCTGGACTTCCTAAACACCCGAGAAAAGAAGGGAAACCTTGTCCTGAGCGCCAGCCTTATATTGTCTTTAGAAACTTCCGCGGGACTTAAAAACCGGTGTTCGACCCCGACAGGACGACCCGCTACAAGAGTCCCGTGAAGTATGCCTCTAGACTCTTCTGATCACGAACATGGCAATTGAGCACGCGGGAGGTGCCGCGTCATCGCCTGTTGAAGCCCCTGTACCGCCGCGTGGTCGCCCTACTTTCATTACCAAGTAGGCGATCATACTCCAATGACAACTCTAGCTTCTCTGTAGCCTTCTATCTGGAATTACCTGAAAAATTGGGCCGTTGTCGTGGGTTTCCATCTCGTCGCAGCTATGGGGCTTTTGTTGATTACTGTATGATCAAGTTTAGCGCTGAAGTATGAAGGATATGGGGAATTTCGCAGCCCGTTTAAATGAATTAGACACGATATCATTCCTCCCCTATATCTGGGGGCTAGAGAGGAATATAACAAGTTACCCGTATAAGCGTTTCCGCTCCGCCCTTAGATAGATCGACTGTCTTGAGCTAAAGTTATCTTCATGGAATAAGCAGGCCAAGAGAGGCTTGTAGTAAACACCTACATAATGTCCTGCGTACAATAGCATTTAATAAGCCATCATGTATTATATCAATAACCCGCTTCAGCCTCATGCATGAGTAAGACCAGCCAAAGGGTATCGATTGACAGGAACAAGCCCAGCTGAAATCCCCGGCTGACTCGGCGAATGAGACGCGTATGTACCCGGCTTTGTACTGTGCTCGGCAAGCTCGGCGCACTAACGCTCCTTAGCAAGCGTATTACGCTTCAGGGTCGAATTTCTAAGATACTGGTCTTAATATTCCCCCCAATTTGATGAAGGTATCGAAACTATGAGTTCGAAGTCCGAGACTTTTCTCCCTTTCGTCCTCTTTTCTGGATATTTCCTAGGCTTAGCTATCTCTCCCATGGACGCCGCTATATGTTCGTAATCGAGAATACCATCGTAAAGGCGTCCCCTACTCTTTGCTCCTCCTATTGCTTCGGCGGCCTTTCGCGTATATCCGGACCCCGTGATCTGCGACCCGACATTTCATTCGAGCTTCCGGGGTTCCACGCGGGACCCTAGCACCAATACGAACACCACCGCCGTGGTACGATACGAGGTCGACTCGGGATAGCCATTTGGCCATGGCTTTAACCTCGTCGCTGGTCCCGTTGTACACCCTGCTGCTGGGTTTGGCCGTAGCGCCGTACGCCGAGGGACATGGAGGAGATTCACACATCGCAGCAGGCGAGGCTATCTCAGAGGATCCCATAGTATGTTGAAAGAGAGACAGAAACAGACGCGAGTAGACGATCTTTGCAACAGCCGAACGCTGACTGGCATGGAAGGATACAACATTATGGGTGCATGTTTTCATACAGATGATTGCTTGGGGCGTCATCTTCCCATTAGGCATGATTCTTGGGGTGAGTACTTCGCGTACGCCGTCTGTTTTATACAGCGTCTAGTATTGAACCACTCTAACCTGGTCTATCCTCCTCCAGATTGTGAAATCACGATGGCACGTCCCGGTTCAATCGGTGGGCACGGTGGTGTCCATTCTCGGATACTTCCTCGGTCATATGCACGGGGGCCGCCAGTTTCGACATAATAACGTCCACGCCCAATTCGCTTCGCTTATCTCATTCTTGCTATTCCTCCAGGTCGCCATGGGCATCTACTTGAAGCTACACCTTGAGAAGGGCATCAATGGAAAAGTCCGACCGTATTTCAAGATCGCCCACGGAATACTGGGTAAGAGTCTGCCGGTGCTGGCCTGGATTCAGTTCGTGTTCGGCGGTATCACAGCGCTCGGATTCTGTCAAGGTCACCATATAGGACAGTGCCTTGCACATTTTATCATGGGCAGCGCATTCATCGCGTACGGCATCATTCTCACTCTGTTATTGCTTGTCGGACAACTCTGGCTTAGGCGTATCGGCCGGTCACCAGAGTTCTTCGACAGCATCGTCATTGCCGCCTGGGGCTGTGTCAACACTTTCACCGAGCACAGGTGGGGTACCGATTGGGTCCAGAAGGACTGGCAGCATACGGCCATGGGCATCGTCTGGTGGTGCGCCGGCTTGGCAGGTGTGTGGCTCAGCAGGGACCGCGACGGTCGTCCCCAGCGTAACTTCATACCCGGGTTTGTGTTGTTGGTGACGGGGTGGGCCATGAACTCCCATCCTCAGGACTTGCCAATCAGTGCCGAAACGCACAAGATATTTGGTTATACCTTGATGGGTGCTGGTATCACGAGAATCATCGAGATCTGCTTCGTGCTCCGAGATCGGGCTAGTCTCTCGGAAGACGGCCGCCAGATCAATAGCTTCCAGTACATTCCCGTCTTCGTAAGTTTCGCCCTGTGCTTGTCGCTTCCTCAGCTTTTGCTTACGACGAAATTAGCTGCTTTATGCCTCTGGCTTTCTGTTCATGGGGTCGAACGAAGAGCAACTAGATCTCGTAGCCGACTCGGGCTTGGACCATGTTGCATACGTTCTGATCCTCTTCTCGCTGGCCTTCATGCTCTTCTTGTTCGTCAATATGCTCATCAACGTTTACGATCGTTCCGCGAACCCGGAAGCTCAGATTAAGGAGACGGCAAATGGTCGGTTGGGCCCTCGTCTCAACGGAAACGTGCCCGTTAGAGACGCACAGGAGTTCGAACTTGAAGGCTTGATGAGCGACGATGACGATGATGATGGTGGCCGAAGACAGAAGGAGCATACAGTTCCGGACACCCCTACCGAAGAGTTAGGAGCGCGGATGACACTTCGCGATGACGAAACTGACGTCCGATAGGGTTAACAGGGCGGAGTAACGGTTCTATATTAATATTGGTCATTTCGGCTTTCTTGCTGTATATATTTATATGTATATTGCATACAGGCATTCCTTTGGATGCCGCCGTCCAAACATTTGAATACTTTATGTTCAGTCCCCTTGGGACATATTACGGCTTACTCTGTTCAACACCTTTTTTGTTCCGCATGATACGACAGAATTCGAACACTCTTAACTCCTGGTAATTATTGTGGAGTCTTCCAACAGGCGTCTGCTGGCTTCTCAGATAGAAATTAAGTGTTTGCTCTTCTCAGTCCCACTTGCACATATATCTGGTCGACCGCCATTGATGTGGGACGTAGACGTGCGCCTGCCATTCTGGAGGAGATAGTGATGTTGATCGATCAACCATGATGTCATCCAACGGTCACCATCTGTCCCCCCTTTAGTTGGTCACTTCGATTGTCGAACGAGCACGAGTTGAAACTAGCACTACAAGACAAAAACCAGCCATCTTGGTAAAAACGGATGTCCATTTAGGCATCGTTTGCGGTGTCACGAAGAAGAAATACCTGAGTAACAGAACATACCCATGAAATATGAGCGATCCTAACAACCCCAACATCACCAATCGCAACACCCCTCAATGGGGACTGTATCAGCGGGAGCTCTTCTGGGGCCCGAACGAGGGGAAACGCCCGCCGTTCAATACGCGTTAGCTACATACCTATCTATCATTGGAATCCGCAAGCTCGTGCGGTGACGGCTAACACTTACACCGTACTTCAGATCCTGATAGGCTTCGCGAACTTGCGGAGGAACGCCTTTCGAAGGGCGGATGGTAAGCACCCCTCTTTTAGGCACACACACCCCCCCTGCCTTAGCCGCGTATGGTGCACATGAGCTATTGGCTTCAGGCCATACACACATGTACCCCTAACTTGAACCCAGGCTCTACGCATCCTGCAACGCGGGCCTCTCGTGGACGCACCACGCGAACCGCACGGCATTCTACAGACACCAGATTATCCCGCGGACGCTCGTGGATACGCGAGCCCGCGACACGGCGACGGAGATCTTCGGGCACCGCGTCGCCGCGCCCGTGGGCCTCGCCCCCATCGGCATCAACCGCATCTACCACGCCACGGGCGAGCTGTCGCCCGCGCGCGCCGCGGGGCGCCTCGGCCTCGCGTACTGCCTCAGCTCCGCCGCGAGCTGCAGTATCGAGGACGTGGCGCGGGCGAATGACGAGGGCGCATCCGCGGCCACCGCTACTACCACTAGCGCTGGGAAAGATGACGGAGGCGGCGGCAGCAGCAGCAATAAGGGCGTCCGGTTCTACCAGCTGTACTGGAGCCCCGACGACGCCGTGACGCTGAGCATGCTCGAGCGCGCCGCGGCGAGCGGGTACGAGGCGCTGATGCTAACGACTGACACGTGGCAGCTGGGGTGGCGGCACGACGACGTGGCGCTCGGCAACTACGCCTTCTACCACGAGCACGGGGCAGGTGACCTCGGGCTCGGCGACGCGGCCTTCCGGGACCGACTAGAACAACTAAACCTCGACCCCGACACGCAGCCGAAGGAGGTCAGCGCCGCCTGGATCGACGGCCACATCTGGCACGGCCATTCTTTCACCTGGGATCGTTTACCGTGGCTGATGGAGCAGTGGCGCCGCGTCAGCGGTGGGAAACCATTCGTCATAAAGGGCATTCAACACCCCGGCGACGCGAGGCGAGCCGTCGAGCTCGGTGTCGACGGCATCGTCGTCAGTAATCACGCGGGCCGGCAGGTGGACGGCGCGGTTGCGAGCCTGGACGCGCTAGAGAGGATAGTGGAGGCTGTGGGGGATAAGACATACGTGGGTGGTTTCCTCGTCTCCTCATAACGGCCTTCTCCCGCCTTTTCTAGGTTTCTTTGGTTGCGTTATGATTGCCTTAAACTCAAATTCGTTGCCATGTTCCTAAACTAATCTACGATAAAATGCAAAAGTCGCCTGTCTGCTAACATACAAGCATGTCTGTCATAGATCATGTTCGACTCCGGCATCCGCGGCGCCGCCGACGTGTTCAAGGCGCTCGCGCTCGGCGCCAAGTTCGTCTTCATCGGCCGCCTGTGGGTCTACGCGCTGAGCGTCGGCGGCGAGGAGGGCATCACGCACGAGCTCAAGGCCCTGCTCGCGGACCTCGACATCCTGATGAACGTCGCGGGATACCCGGACCTGAAGGCCGTTGATCGCGACGCGCTGGACTCGCTGCCGAAGGGATCGTATTTCCCCGGCGCGCCTCCTTCGTGATTGGTGGGAGACACAGAGGGACTAGGGGGCACTGACATCCACGACAGGATTAGATACCTTTCGCCGGGGTGTTAGGAATCATCTGGAATAATCTGTGTTACTGGAGGCCTTATGTACAGATATCGGTGTATTCCGCGTAATATGATAAATAACTTCTTCCACCGTAGTCATCACGAACCTGCACCCGTACTTTTGATTGTTTTAGCCCGAACGGCGCGTCCCCGCCCACGCACTCAAATGACCCCTTCCTCACACCGACCAACGCCCCTCACCACCCACCTATTTACCTTATCCAGTGACGTTAAACCACACGGCGGCGACGGGATCCTGGAGCGCCGCCGCGGTCTGGAAGGCAGTGACGTTGAATCCCAGCTTCTGCGTCTGGAGCATGCTCCCCGCGCTCTGGGGGATGGTCCACCCGCGGCCGCCGGGCTGCTCCCACAGCAGGTTCGTGTAGCGGTGCGGGTGCGGCGGGTTTTGGGCCGGCGGCATCGGCGGGAACCAGGCCACGGGGCCCGTTTGCGAGGACTGCAGCACGTACACCCCGTTCGCGTCGGGCGATGTCGACGGCGCGAAGTCCCGGATCACCGTGTGCAGGTACGTCGCCGGTTGGCCGGCACCCGGGTTCGCGAAGTTGGTTGAGCTGCGCGCGGGATGGTGTTAACTTGTGATGTTGGGGAGACTGGATGCAGAGAGGGGGAGATGAAGGGGAAAGCACGGGGATGAGTAAGTGGGAGTTATAATCGGGAATGCGGATAAAGGGGGCAGAGGGAGAGGTGTGGTGAAGATAGGGGGACTGAAAGGGGGATGTAGGTATCTGTAGGGACCTAGCCAAAAGGGAGGGAGGATTCGTACGCGTCGAGATCTAAGAATGAGTGTTAGTGGACTAGCAGGTCTGATCGAGACGTTCACGGGAGTGTTCTAGGGGGTGAGTGGTCTTACCAATCAGCATCCACAGATAGGCAGTCCCGTTCAGAGGGGTGGTCGTCCCGATCGTGGGCTGCCTCGAGGTCTCTTTAAAGGTAGTGTCAGTCTTTTGCTTCTAGCAACGCGTTTTGACAAATTAGTCGTGACTCCCACCTTGCCTCGTGAGCGACAACCCCGGCTCGGATACCGCCTTGGTGCCGAAGATCACCTCTAGCTTCGCCTCGACGCTCGGCGTGAAGCCCGGCGGCGTCTGGGCTAGCGACACGCCGGCGAGGACGGCCGTTGAGAGAATTTGCGATGCTTTCATTTTTGGGAGCCCTGAAGTTCGCGGTGCAGGTTTGTAGGTTGTTCGGCTAGGCCACAGTCGACCTGGCCAGGCCCGAGCGGGACGCTCTACTGATATTCAAACAGCGCTCCCGTAACGTGTAAGTCAGCGATGTGCACGTCGCCAGTGCCGATAGACTGTCGTCTATGCCCTCCTAGTGGCTAAAACGGAGATTACCTGAATAGGCACGGTACTCGCTGGGGTATTGGCAATCTGCCGGCTTGGCGATCGAGAACCTGGGGCATTACTTAACTTGATAACCAACGGCAGCTGAGCTCTTGAGTTTACCTGCCGTGTTTCAATCTAAAAATTGGGTTGATTGAATGCATATCATGGCGGTAGAAACAATGGCTGTGTCCGTTTTGAGTAATGATGGTCAACGTCTAGATCCGGCATGTCGTCAACCAAGGTCAGTGTTTTAGTTCTAGGACTAATTCGCCTTCTTGAGCAGCGGTCCATATGCTTTATGCAAACATTGAAGCGTTGAAGCTAATAGGAAGAAAATATAGCTTTCGGGACTAGATGAAGCATACAATCAGCTATGGTAGCGGGCTCCGCTCTTTAAGGAGTCCAGTAGCCGGGATAAAATATACAACGAGATACAATGCAGCCTCAATATAACGGAAGCAGCAAATAATTAGCTGGTACCCCTTCGTAAAACACATATGTCTTGCATTCTCCTACTTTTGTCATGGTTGATTATGCAATCTCTCCTATTAAGGGGCACACAGCGTATTGCCTGTAGTTACGATCCGGCTCCGTATCTCATTGGACTATTGTTAAGTTTCTTATTGGGCAACCTAAAATAGGTGCTGAGACACTACAATAGCTCTATTTGGATTGCTTCTCCATATGTTGCCCGGTCTCGTTGAAGCACTCTGAAGTTGAAGCAGATCGAATCCACAAGCTACAGTACAAGCCAAAGCCGTGTATCCGGTAATCCGGATTTGAGTCATACGGATTCAAAGGGCTTCGCGTCATAATAATTGAGGATGCGATGATCCACGCATTTACGAACTGATACCTGCTTTAGCACATATTCGCCAGAAGTCGGCTGTCAGGGAAAGATGGTAGCACAGAGTGGAAGGTAGGAAACTAGCTGTTAGGTAGCAATAGAGATGACCATTAACGCCTGTCCTTCCTAAACATCGGGGAGAGAAGGCCCCTATATATAGCCGAAAGACCCTTGCCCAGAAGGTTCCCACCGTATCCCGACATTGGCACCTGACATCGGCCTGCTTCCACTAGGGTACATCCCAAGTTCTTAATGGGTGGATCCACATTAGACTTACTAGCTGGCTATGCTATTGACTAGTTAACTAAATGTACCCTGTGAGTTGTAGCTGAGGTAACTCAAAACCCACACGATTTATCCGCCGGAAGGTGACAAGACGTTAACTGCAACAATTTTTCTGAATGTGCTAACCTCGGACCCCACCTAATGAATTACCCTAGCAATGAATAGCGATTTCCACCTAAACACGCGATGTGTAAAATCTCATAACAAATTAGCAAAAATACTTAGAATTAAAAGAAAACCTACATTTGCATCGGCACTGAATGGCGTATATAAAGGAGGTACTTTTATAACATATAGGACTATATTAACTACTTTATTCATATATAATATAATATAAAATTTAAATATATCAAATAAAAAATAAAAAAAAAGAAAGCAAGTAAAATACTTTATTTAGTTTGGATTTAAATAACTAACCGATAGATATATATTATTTAAAAATTTAAAAAGAAAGCACCGTAAATACTTCATATTATCTAAAGTTGAACTCCATTATATTAAATGTACATTTTTATTATTATACTGCGAAAGTTTAATATAAGATAAAGAAGAAACTGTTAAACTGTTTAATCCTATATACCAAAGTATATAATAAAAATTTGAAAAACCTTCGCCGCGTTTTAATACAGTAAGAACGGAAGTAATACGTTAGTCAATATCAACAGATTCAAAAATTTAAATAATATATAAAAGAAAGCGTCACAGAGAAGATAGTTATATATCTTGAAGTTATAATCGAAGAGATCGAATAAAATAAAAAAGTTCAAGTATTATTACGCTTTTCTTTTCATCTATTATTAAGTATTTCCCATTGAAAAAGTAATTAACAAAACTTGGACAACTATAGAAAACGAATAAAAGAATTTTACAAATTTAAAATAAGTACATATTTTAGCTGTAGTAAACCCTTTTTTATATATTTTAAACCTTAAGCAAAACTTAACATATTTTTGTATTGCGTATTAAATACGAAATAATGTAGTATTGTAACCTTTATTAAACTATAATAAAACTATAACTATAAAATTTAATAATTAAAATATGAAAATTTTATACTGTTATTATACCATTCCTTAGGCTAAGATAGAATGGTTTTACTATACTCGATTTATATATAAATCAAAGTTTCTCATACGAATATCTTATTTTTCACTATAATAAGATATAGGAGGTAAGTACTATTTTTATTAATTATTTTAAAATTACGTGATTTTACAGGTTTTATATACAATATTATAATTCAGTAACCGTAATTTACATCTCAGGAATATTATATATTCCTTAATAGATTGCGGAATTTCATATAATGCTAACTTTATTGTTATATGTATTTTTGTTAATTAGTTGTTGCTTTTTATATATCGCGCGTTTAGGTGGAAATCGCTATTCATTGCTAGGGTAATTCATTAGGTGGGGTCCGAGGTTAGGCCTAAAAATGGAAACCACTTTAAGGCTGAAGCCTACTGTCGCCCCCTAGAAGGCCCACTAAAGCTTTCCCTGCGGGAGCTGATTAGGTTAATGTGGGCGAATAAAGAAGGACTGCTACCCACCTTTCAGCTAACGTCTTATCGCCTTGCAGCTGATAATTGGCTATCAGACGCTGTGGCGGGGAACTGAGGTACAAAATGATGCTCACCTGCGATACACCGTTACCGGTGCCAACCTGGCAATTCAGAATTCCCCCAATCTAATTGGTCAACCAAGCATGGCTCGTCTTAACTGGATAACATTTTTAGTAATCTTTTCTTACGTCAGTATTCAGCTTGTATTATTCAGCTTCGTCGCGGGGCGCTAATAATAAATGCCTTCTGCACCTGCATCTGCAGTGTCCCCAAATTGGGGTACACTTTGAGTTCCTCTGCCTGCGGCGACATCTTTGAACGAACATGCTTCCGTTACGCGCCGGGGAAACATCACCAATAACGATGCCGCGCCGTCTTCTGCGAAGGCAATTGGCCGCCGCGAGCCGCCGCGGGCCGCGGCAGGCCGTAAGGGGCGTCAGCCAGCTTTTATGCGATCCTACGACTGCGGCCCAATAGTCGACTCCTTGCCATCACCGCCGTCTCACTCACGTCGCCTCAATCGAGACTGTCCTTCCCGAAGCTACGATTTGTGCGTCAGTGGATCGAGGGAATAGTCGAGGATGCACTCGCAGATTCCTCGACGGGAAGCCCCTGCCCTACCAAGTCCTCTTTCGGACATGCCCAGACTCGATTTCCCAAATGCCAGGAGGGCTCCAAAAGATGACCGCTGGGTTGTCGAGGCACGCGTGGCTCATTCCGCAGACGCGGCGGTTCTTGGCTCGAATATAGCAGACCCTTCCGGAAAGCCCGTATTTTGTCTCGCTGCCGCGGTCGCGAGTCCTTGCATGTACCTTCAGTCATCCGAGCAATGGCCACGCCACCTGTCTGTTTGCGTTCGATTGGCCGCGAAGGGGGCCGTCCGGCTGTTCCCCCATTGCCCATCCGCTTCCATGCCATCCATCATCGCGCTCCCTCGCTTCTCAACACCACTCGCCGGCGCCAGCCTTGTCGGCGGTTCGTTTCTTTGCCCAACACGACCGCTTGACGCCGCTCATTGGTAGCGAAGTAAGCGCTCACGGCAACCCCGCATCCCGGGCAGTCAGATGTACACCCCGAATCATCTCGACGGGAACGACCTATTCCATCCTTTTGCAGAAACACGCCGTTGATCTTGCCGGAAGTGAATTTGAGGCTGCGGAGACGTGACTATTCACGTCCCCGAGCCCGGGACTGCCCTTCCCTCTGCTATACCGTCAGCTAGCCTTGCGAAGGCGTCCTCAAATCCTCACAGGAAATTCGAGTAGCACTCAAGCAGGCTAGCTAATGTCTCTGCTCTTCCGATATGGCCATAAATAGCGATTAGGCAGCCAGCGTCTGCCTTAACCGGAGCACCACCCGGCCCTTCTCTACTCATGACCTTTCTGCTCAGTTCGGCCTGTGACTTTTGCGCTCTTGAGAGATCAGTACTCCAACTCTTCGCCGTCACGAGCAGTGATTTAGCTGACAACCTCATATTTCCATAGCATCCTGTCTAAACGTAGGCTTGCTGATTGGCCACGGACGCCGCTATGATACCCCTCGTCTTTGCACTCCTCCCTCCGGTCGCGATTGCAGTAGCTACCCCCGCCGAATGGAACCAGTTCGCCAACAATTTTGCGACGGATCTTGCTCCGATCATCGCTCTCTTCGGCGAGCAAGTCACCAAACAGTTCCTGAGCGAGTCGACAAGTTTTCTGGACAATATCATATTTGGGGTTGCTCCGCTCGGAATTATTACCGCGGTCGTTTCGGTAATCCGAGTGTATGGAAATGCCTCATTGAAGTCGTTCATTGGAAGAGCACAAGAAGCGCACGGCGTGGCCGAAGCTGAACTGTGCTCGTCCACTAGCCACGATGTGTGTGAATTATGGTCGAACGGAGGAATCTGCCGTGTCTTTGGCCGCCCGAAAATCCTCGAGTTCCTATACACGGGAAAAGGAAAAGGAGAATTCTACCCAAAGTTCTCGTGGAAGGCAAGCGGAGTAGAAGCATCGTTGCCACCATGCGGCCTATATCTCCCGAAGACTTTAATGTTACCTAAGACATCCAAACCGGGAGATGATGGGGTCGAAGGAGGCGATAATGCAAGCTGCTGGACGGAAATCGACGCTACAGATTCCAAAGACGACAGAGAACCGGAGAAACAATCGGAGAGGTTTGCGCCTCACCCCAACCTGCCTTTAAACATCGGAATCCAGGAGGTTCGAGCCGAGATCTTTGTGGTTGCCGCTATCTTTGGGGTATCACTGCAGCTGAGCTTTTTCGTCTATGCCACCTGGGCTACATTCTATGCCCACGCGTTATACGACAACGGAGATTCTCCGCAACTGTGGTCATTTTGCCTTGCTACTTCCGGAACGGCACTGCTCGTCGTCGGCATGATTCTGTGCGCCATGTTAATTGAGCGTAAGACATGCGAACGAAGATTTACGAAAAAAGGCCCCGGCGATTCCCCAACAATTATGTTCTGGCTTCAGCCCGGCGACCAGAGGGTTGGCGATCAACTATTCAACGCCTTTGCTCATTCAGAGGAGAAGCAAAAGTACATAACGTCTTGGAGAGTGGATCCCGAACCGTCCAGAGAGGATCCCGACGCCGTCAATCGTCCATTGGTAGTTCTCTGGATTGCCATTACGTTCTCTCTCCTCGGATTCATATGCCAGTTTGTAGGTTTGCGCGGATTACATGGGTCAATCGCCTTATATCAATTGGCTTCTACTCTGTACATGGCCATCATTCGTGCCTTACTTCGAAGCAGGCGTCTTCGACGGGAGGTAAACCGCTTGAAAGGTCTGCATACGGCGGTTGAAGGACACGAGCTCGACTGGCAGGCGCTCAATATCGAGCCGGCTCATCAAAAACACCCGCCTAGCTGGCACATCGATAACTATCCCTCTCCTCTCAAGCCACCGGACCAGCAAGACGAGAACGAAAACCAGGTCGAAGTGCTCGAATCTGAGCTATCTGGCCAACGGATTGTGGGCTTCCGTCCTCGGGAGCCGGGCCAGGTTAATGCGGAGGTACGCTGCGCAGATTCCACGGTGCAGTGGATACGTTTCAACGAGTTGGACAATGATCAGCCGAACGAAGCTGCGAGGATTCTTCACTTCAGATCCCGTCTTGCGTATTTGACCGGCGACGGGGTCACACCACCCGGACAAAAATGGAACTCCGACGTCCGAAAAATGGCGGCGCGGCTCCAGGAAGCATTACAAGAGTCGGCAGACTATATATTCACCAGTGGTATGAAGTTTTCGGGAGGCTGGAAGGATGCAAAAGCCTTTGCCTGGTCGATGACATGCCAGCTTTCGAAACCATCCATGCAATCCCGTGGCCTTCCTATCCACTTCTTCATGCACCGGAACAATGGCCGGTGGGAAATCAGCAAATACCAGCTCGAAGCAGCTCTGGGGTTGTGGTGGTGGTCAGTAAAGCAGACGCGCGACCAAACAAACCCGTTTACCAAAAAGGTCATTGCCACGGAAGACAGCAGGAAGATGGATTTCACATCAGCCATCTGTCTCTGGGTTTCGCAAACGGACGATATAGACGAGAGCAAGGTTCAGCTTCAATCCGAAATAGACCTGATCTCAACACCCCTATCCGTGTCAACGACGATGTTACTCGAATCGCAGAATTCAAGGGTGGGTGAGCCCGGGACTGGATCCGGGGATCGAGTTCTTCTTGCCATCAAGACCAGGAGTTCACCATTGCAAATGATCGCTCAGGACATATTCACCATTTTCATCAGCAGGATTGCAGATATTCTTGAACCATTGGAACTGGCCTTATCTAAAGATCAAATCGCCGATGTTCTTAGAAACTCTCCCGATCAGCCATACCTAGGATTGGTGGATGCTCATGTTCAGTCTATCGCCGATAAATTAAGTAAGGCCGGCATTGGACCTCGAGAAGATGCTTTGATGAGCATTTTCCCACCTCTTCTCCACAGATCAAAACCTCGCCATTTGGGAAATACAGTGGAGGACGTACTTTTGGCAGCCGTACTTAGCGGGGAGACTAAGATTGTCAAATTTCTAGTCCAAAAACTAAAGACGGATATGAACCAGGTCCTTCAGTGCGGGGAGTACGGCAGTGCGCTCGCCGCCGCCGCCGCCTGGGGACTGATAGAGATTGTCCGGTTCCTGATCGAGGAAGGAAAAGCGAATGCGAATCAGGTCCTTCAATGCGGGGAATACGGCAGTGCGCTCGCCGCCGCCGCCGCCGGGGGACAGAGAGAAATTGTCCAGTTCCTGCTCGAGGAAGCAAAGGCGGATGTGAACCAGGTCCTTCAATGCGGGGATTACGGCAGTGCGCTCGCCGCCGCCGCCACCCGGGGATGGAAGGAGGTTGTCCAGTTCCTGGTCCAAAAAGGAAACGCGGATGTGAACCAGGTGCTTCAGTGCGGGAAATACGGTAGTGCGCTCGCCGCCGCCGCCGCCCCCGCTGCCCCCGCCCCCATCCGAAGACAGAAGGAGGTTGTCCAGTTTCTGGTCCGGGAAGCAAAGGCGGATGTAAATCAGGTGCTTCAGTGCGGCCGGTACGGCAGTGCGCTCGCCGCCGCCGCCGCCTGGGGACAGACGGAGATTGTCCAGTTCCTGGTCCAGGAAGGAAAGGCGGATGTGAACCAGGTTCTTCAGTGCGGGGAGTATGGCAGTGCGTTAGCTGCTGCCGCCTATTGGGGTATACAAGAGTGTGTTGAAATTTTGGTTATGGCCGGAGCGGAGGTAGGTCTCAAATTGGAGAACGGGTCTTTTAGCACTGCTTTACAGGCTGCACGGACGGTCGTTACTAAGGAGGATCTGTGCCTTTATGGTTTAAAAGATGAGGAGGTGACGAAAAGGAAAAATGAAGTGGCCGACTTACTTGAGCGTTACGGGGCAACTTCATGAAACTTTAATGGCCGCTCATTAGTTTTCGGCATCCTAAACTATATCGAGGGTACAAACATTTCCCCGGCAGATCGCCCGCCATCCCTTCTGAGTGGTGTGTTTGAGGAGACTTCACTGAACGTGCGGTTACCTAGAGACCATATCCGCCTGAGCCTCACTCGCGCCTTTGCCGTCCTCCCTCAACGGACTGCTCATTATCTACCGAGTTCTTGCGATGCCCGTCACCTCGCCTAACGTAGCTCGACTTTTAAGTCTCGTTAGCCCACGTCCTGATCACATAATGGGGTGTCGTAGGTAAGATTATGTAAGAAGCGTGGAGCACGGGGCAAGCAGACTATATTAAAGCGCCAACAGCCAGGAGGTGGATCTAGCAAGGAAAGGAGGAGCCAAGTAACAAATCAGAACACCATCCTTAAGTGACTGATGCTGAAACATGACACGTCGACGTCGACCCCGAACTCGTTGCGAACGAAAGCAACTATATCTTCAAGGCGCATGCAAGGATTGAGAAAAGGCTGATCACATAGAGCAGTCAGCATGTGAGGGAACGGCGGTCTTGGGGCGGCTGGCGCCATTCGATGGTGCTGTCGTCGAACCGAAAGGGAGCAGGTCCGACCGGATACAGCGTATTGTACGGGCAGTACAGCCGTTAATTTCTCCTATTTCGTCATCCTTTGAATTTCTGTCGCTCTGTAGCTTACTGTTAATTATTTTCCGAGTTAAAATGCCCTTAAGGGGCGCAACAGTTAGCGCCATTATAGTGTTGTTAATAATGGGAAGTAGAAAAGCCAGTGGCATTGGGATGAGTGGACTCCCCCTATCTTGCCTTATTGCCTATTTGAATGATACCATATCCGGGTTCGGCAAATTGTATACCCGGCTCCCAGGATAGAGTACACGTTAGAGTACCATTGTGTACGAAATTTAATAGGCACAATTGTTAGCATGTCCAGGCGTTCCAGTTACTTTTTAAGAGTTTAGAGAACAGGACACCGATTTTGCTTTTCGCTGTAAACGTTCCAAACAAACGTTCGATGGATACGGATATTATGGTAATTAACTACTATAAATTTAATATAACGGCTATGGGCTTAATTAACTATTAAACCTAAGTCGTATAGTTTATGTTAGCTGTGGTATCGCAGAAATCCAGGTAACAAGGTAATAGTTACGTTTAGTAATAACAGATGTAAATCTATATAACTAATTGTTATTGCAAACTGGGACTATATAAACTATAAGAAATTATGGGCCTATATATCTTTAATGGGATCCCGTTGGATCCGTTTATCCTTGTCGTCGAGCAATCCGCCCCTAATCATGGACGACATTTCCATAGAGGAGGTCACTGGCCCTGGTCCAGGCGTTGTCGACACCCAGGAGCCAAACATCCCGGTCCACCATTGGAACAGTGACCCTGAACTTATCCCAACCCAGATTCGTGGACCGATCTAGGTTCAGAACTCACAGGCAAGTCTTCAGTCTGCGGAGTCAGCTGGAAAGCAACGAATCCTTCTTTAATGGCTGCTAAGGGAATGGTGTACGAAAAGAGAGTGAGCGGATATTTCGCTACTTCAGCGGGGAATTGTTGCTATAGCTCATCATGACATTGTCACATGCAACAGTTATGCCCTTATGTTGCTCGTGAACAGGAAGCCTGGAAGTTACTTCACTACATTGACTGAAGGTGTGGCAGCTGTAAAGTACACCAAGTAAGCGTAAGCAGTATGATATCGTTGCTGTCATTATATTTGTTCCTGGAGCTTCACATGCGGTGCCTTCTACTGCGATTATTAAGAGCCTTCTGAAGCAACAGATGTAGCAGGTCGATGGATGTCATATGTCATTCCAAGTCAGAACTCCGGGCTCTGTAATTACGCTTCTATCTCCACTGCAAATCGTGAACGCTTGAAAGACATGAATTCGACTTCAAGAGCATGTGCCCCTTTTCCATTGCGACTCGCGGGTCCAAAAGGCACAATGCTAAATCACCCACAGCACACTGTTGTCTCCTCAATCCCTGCAGCGCCCTTCCCTCCTTTTTCGCTGTTTAACACCACTTTCACGACCATCCAATCGCACAGGAATTTCCCAATTCCCGCACCGATGAAGATGCAAATGATAATATACCCATTGAAGTACATGGCCAAGAGCATGATGAGGTAGGCAACTCCGAAAGTGGCCGCGTGAATGATAGAGCGAATGACCTGCTGCAGCGGACTCGCCCTGTACATGACGACTTGCGGCTCAGCAGCGGGCAAGCCGGCACACGAGCCATCGCTCGGAGAAGGAGATGTCGTGGACTGGGCGGCAACATGTCTCTGGAACTGGCGCTGGATCAGGTTGTCGTACTCCTTGCCTAACCGGCGAAGAAACTCGAGGCAGACGACCATCAATATCACACCGATGCAGGTTGCAACCATCATACCCTGGTTTTGTATCCGCCATGATGTGGTAAGAAAGCCTACTCGCTGTTAGTTCCCGAAGATTGATGTCGTGATCTCGGGCCTTGCGCTTACAAGCATCAATGGTATACCAATTCCATAACATCTGCGGGAACTATTAGTTTGACGCTGTTTCAATAGACGACGGTCGTACCGACTCACGTCAATCTTGCATGCGGCTTCCTCGCCCATGCCACTGTGACTACCGTGATCCATAATGAGAGTGTTCAGCGGACCAAGCTGGTGTCGTTAATTACGTTAAAGCTCAGATATGCGGCTCGATAACTTAGGGTCGGTCTCTGAGCAGCGGTCTCCTAGTCTAAGCCGTGACGGTCGCGTTATCGCTCTCTTGTCCAGGGTGGAGCTAGAAACTGATTGAAGAGAAATCAGGTCACGGTAACAACGAGGATGAGAACATCAAAAATACGATGATCTCAGGTCTTATTTGGATGGATTCATCTTCATGCCAGATACGAACATTTGAGCACATTTGAGAAGTTCCATCAAGGGAATCAGCTTCGCTGTCGTACGACCCTAGTCTAACATTAGACTTGGCGGAGAGATAGTGATGTCGAGTGGATCAGAAGCTATCCGGGAGTGTTGTACGAAACAAGTTAGCATGAGTAAAGGGCTACTGGCGCTTGGACGAACAGGCTATAATGCATGGTGCTATCTCCGTATACTTATAGCGGCGGTGGAGGTTCTGGGTCCGGTTCGTCGCCACGGCCGCCGGGTGCGGATCCCTGAAACTTGCTCAATTCTTCTCACACCACTCCACAAAACGTAATCGGCAAACAGCGAAATGGCAGGTCTTCCGCCTCCGTATTCTTGGTGTTCAATTTATTAATTCATCCCCAGTTACTATAGTGAGCATGTTTCGTCGGGGCCTGCCAGTTCCGCCATGGTCCGCCCGCTTAAATCGGGCTTGGAAAGCCGTTGAACTGCCCATGTTGGCAAGAAGGATATCGCGGCCTTAACATTTATATCACGTAGCTCCCTCTCGGATGTTCATTTCAGTCAGGTGTATGCAGTAAACTGAAATTTGGACTTGTTTTCGACGACACTGCCACTTCTCGGCTTCGCATTCGACTGTCCATCCGATCGAAACTCGTTATCGACGGACGGATTGAGCCTGGGTTGGCAAGATGGCGGAAGTCGGGCGTCTTCAGCATGCTCGCCATATCCAGGATCTGAGCACGGCGACGAGCCTGGAGCCTCACTGGGGATACGCAGAACGCGTCGTTCCCTGCGCGAATGACCCGGGGTCTTGCGAGTACCTCGATGCTGTGTACGGCGCTCATGACCTCGGCATGATCTACGTGGCCATCTTATGGGCGACTATCCTCGGGGTTGTGTTTGTCTGGTCCGTCGGCAGGAGACTGTGGCTATCGCCACGGGCTGATGCCGTTGTGTTAGCTGACGCTGAGGGGGAGGTGCTGATGGCGTCCAAACCGAAGGGCTTGCGGCTGAAGCGGACGCTTGCTGCTTACGGCCGTCGCTATCTCCTTCCCGACGCCGCAAAATCGATTTTCGGTCGCATAACTAGACTGCAAGTGCTGATCCTAGCTATTTTAGCCTGTTATCTATTAATATGGACTCACGTCGGTATCGTCTACAAGAAATGGGTCACACCGGTTAAGGGTTATACAGACCTTTTCAATATCCGCTCCGGTCTGGGCCCATGGTCCGACAGAATAGGCGTCCTCGCGTACGCCCTTACGCCGTTGTCTATTATGCTGGCGAGTAGAGAATCGCTGCTTTCCGCCCTCACTGGCGTGCCTTACCAGAGTTTCAACTTCCTCCATCGCTGGCTCGGATACATCATCGTTATTCAAAGCAGTCTGCACACGATCGGGTGGTCCATCATCGAGATAAAGCTCTACCAACCGCAGCCAGAGACTGCCAGGAATTGGATTACCCAACTATACATGATCTGGGGCATCGTCGCGATGTTATTGCTCTTGCTCATCTTTGCGCTGAGTACACCGTGGGGCATCCGCCTCACCGGGTACGAGTTCTTCCGCAAGGCGCACTATATCCTCGCAATGGTATACATTGGCGCGTGCTGGGGTCATTGGAAACAGTTACGATGCTTCATGTTACCATCGCTGCTACTATGGTTCTTGGATCGTGGAGCGAGGCTTATTCGTACCGCCTTGATTCACCACCAATACCTGCCTGAGAAGTCCATGGGCTTCAAGGCCGTGACGAGTCGATTGGCCCGTTTCCCTGATAACGAGAACGGCGACGTGATCCGTATGGACTTCGAGCACTCTCAAGAGGCTTGGAATATTGGGCAACACTTCTACCTATGTTTCGCCGAGGGTAGCATCTGGCAGTCGCATCCCTTCACGCCGTTGAATGTGCCAGAGGTCCGAGATGGCGTCGTAGCCCATTCATACATATTCCGCGCGAAGGGAGGAGAGACGAAGAAGATCAACGAGCTGGCTGCCAAGAGACTTGCAGTAACCGCGGACGCCACAACACCGGTCATCTTACAGGGTCCTTACGGCGAGTCCACCGCCGAGAAGCTTACACCAGATGTCAATGTGCTCTGTGTCGCCGGCGGCACGGGTATCACATACGTTCTTCCGGTACTCCTGGACCTAGTACAAAAGCCGGCTTCGAGAGACCGAAAGATCGAGTTGATCTGGGCAGTCAGGAGGAAAGACGATGTCCGCTGGATTGAGAAGGAGCTCGACACCATCCGAAAAGCAGCTGTGTCGCACCGAATAGGGGTGCATATCTTT
This sequence comes from Monosporascus sp. mg162, assembly GCA_004155945.1. Lineage (NCBI taxonomy): Eukaryota > Fungi > Ascomycota > Sordariomycetes > Xylariales > Monosporascus > Monosporascus sp. mg162. The sequence goes on from QJNY01000201.1 coordinate 93,971, forward strand.
GTCACCCGCGAACAGAGCAGTAAGAACACATCTTTACAAGACGTCAAAACGACTGAGAAAGAGGCGGACGTCCGAGAAGTCGGCTCGACTTCCTCGACTACATCCTTAAAGGGGGCTCAGACGGCCCCGGCGGTACATATCCAGAAGATCGGCGGCAAGGACTACAATCGGCACCCCAATCTCAAGGAGGTCGTTAACAATTTCGTGGAGAATATAGTGAGGGGACCCACGGTCGTGTACGCCAGCGGGCCTGGCGGTATGATCAGCGACCTGAGGAGCATTGTGGCGTCCTGCAATTCGGGATCCAAAGTGTGGAGGGGGGACGAGCGGTTCGATGTGCGCTTGACCTGTGATGACAGACTTGAGTGGTGAAAAGGCCATAGATTTATGAGATACCATTTGAATTTTATTGATCCGACAAGAAGCTTTTGTGCACTCGAGTACGAGATATCACCTAAGCTGCGATACCGCTGAATATATGTGCCTACGCAGCCAACACAATGAAGAGGATCCTGGTGCTAGTATATGAGCAGTCCTGACTTCGGCGATGGAGGTAAGATACTAGATTGTGTATTGATAATTAGATGTATGTAGTCCGTCGTTTACGAGCATATGTGCTGGGACTTCACAGGGGTCTGGTTAGTAACAGGAATTAAGGGGATTATAAATGGCATCAGGCCATAACCATGTCACATTACGCATCTCGGCGTCCAATGTTATGGTGGCGATACTGCACTAATATGAATAAATCTTACGTCCTTCACCGACCGCGGACATGTCTCGCTGAACCCGCCGATTCTGTCGCTTCAGCAGGAACCTCATGACCCAGCAGAGCAGCAGCGAGAACGCCGCAGAGGCACAAAAGAGCATATCAGGTACCGCGAACCATCGTTCCTCGGCCAGAGATACGCCCCGTATATTTTGCCGATCTGGGCGAAGACGTTGACGGCAACCAGCGCGACCTGGCGGGTACATACGAGGTCAGTAGCTGACCGAAACCCACGGAAACAGTGGATCAATAAGCGGGACACGAACCCGCTTTCTTCTCCCGGCTCTGCGACGGCGTCGTGGCGATCCAGCCGGTGATGACTGAGTTCACTGAGAACGTGCCCCCGGGAACATGAAATACGCCGCGTAACGGCCCGCCGTGTTGCTCGCCGACGACGCGGCGGCCGCGAACCTAACGATGGCCGCGGCGAACCCGGCCGTGCTGTGTCAGGTGCGCTCATGGAAGCGGTCCGAGGACCACGCAAGGAGCAGCGCGGCGACGCAGGCGAAAATATATGGCGGACAGGTCAGGAGCAGGGCTACGGTACGCGTGGAATTGAGGTTGTGTATGACGCTGGGAACGCGAAAAAGATAAAGAAAAGGAGTCTTAGCCACAGCACAGTATGGCAAGAGATGGAATGGGTTGTGTACTCACGTCAGGGGGAAATTTATAAGCGACGTCTCTGCGTTGTGGAATTCTGGATCGCTCAGAAGAGCCAGAGCCGTCCGTCCCTAACGGTGCTCCACAGGGCCTCTATGGCGGTTGCGTAGTCTTGGGCATTGATGAGTTAGTCTCTCTAAATACGCGCCCGTCCGATCTGCTTATCCGATTCGCCCAGCCACCGCGTCGTTTCGTTCATGTCCGGGAGGAGCCACAGGCTCGCGAGCGCAACGAGCACCTTCGTGTCACGCTTCGCGTCAGTATATTGCGACTAATCCGATAGACAGTTGTAAGGTGGAAACCCTAATGGAAAGGGCAAGGAGCCCACCATCTCCAGCCGCTTATACCCCTTTTCCCGTCCAGGCCCGCAAATGTGCCCGCTGCGATGAGATTGGCGAAACTCAATCCTCCCATGTTTGCCGTGTACAAGATGGTCACGCGAGAGGCGACCTCTGTCTTGTGTCAGTCAATTTCAGAGTAACGACCAGAGGTTGGTCAGATCGCCCGACCTTTGCGTGTATAGAAGACAGCCAGGAGATAGAGAGCGCCGGGGTAAAACTAGAAGCGAAACGCTGTAAATGTCACCTCTCCATATCCCATCCCCTCTCGACTGTTTCTCACCCGCGCTTCGAAGAATCCTAGCAGGAAACGACAGGCAACAAGTAAGCCGTAGGGGCTAACCAGCCCGGTGCATGCTGAAGCGGTTCCGTCGGCTCATCAAATCGTGCTTAGATTTCTAAAGGATAACACACCCGCTATAATTGACCAGGTAACCATGCACGCCGCTAAGTAGGTATTGGGACCGACCCGGGTAAGCAGCATGTTGCTCGGCACCTGCATCAACATACATCCCACGACTCGGGCGAGATTGCAACGCTGAAGTTGTTGCCCGCCATGCCGAGATCGTCCTCCAGATTGTTCAGGCGCGCCTGCGCGAGGGGCCCCGGTCGACGTAGTCGAAGAAATACATCAACCATAAGATGGGCTCGGAGGAGCAGCATTATTATCGAAATGGGCACGGATGCCGCCACTTTTCGTTGAGGCAGGACTGGCAGACTATTATCTGATAATCTAGCTTCTGCACAAGCCGGATCTCTTCCAGGTCCGTTTTCGCCTGCGCCCCGGCACAGTCCCGACGCCCGTTCGCAGGATTCTTGGTGCTCAAGGTCACGTTCGGTATCTCAACAGTTAGAAGTCTTTCTAGGTCTTCTTTGGGGTTCGCCATTGGTATTGAATTGATGAAAGGATTCGGTTCTGAGAAGCGTCTAATAGAAAAGGGGCGGGGCCAGTCACTGGCGGTCTGATGTTCAAGCATGTACTTGCACGATAGAGCCGAATTATAAGACCTCCAGATTTTGAGAGATATTCAACAGGGAAGTGGGAGGTTGGTTTGTCAATTCTTCCGGAGTGACAGACAAGGAGGAAACGAACACTCTCTATCAACGAACGTCAACGTTGAAGCGGTATTAGCTCGTTCCTTGGCGCAGGCCGCTAGCGGCAAGGCCAGGGCATTAGCAAGCCCCATGTTGGGAGGGGGAAGGGTGCGGAAAGGGAGGGGGTAAGCAAAATAGACATAGTATCGGCAGGAACAGGACGAGCAGATGTTCCGGCCCTCGACGATTCCGTTTTCTCTAAAACGGTTGTCCGGCCCCGAGGCGAAAACGGAGGGAGGGCGTTAAAATACCAAGGGCGGTCGGGGCTGGCAGAACCGGGAGTGGAAGGTGGGCCGGTGCACGGCCGCGATGAGTCAGCAGACACTGTCGTGCCGCATGTTCGATATTGCATACAAAAATGTATGGGGGTATACCCCTGGGAGTAGTAAGCAGGTCGTGCTGGCCAAGAGCAACCAATTCAAGTACATTATTGAGCTGCCTGGCTTTGTCTGGATTTATATGACTGGTGTCACATATACGTGGCGCAGTTTATCATCGAGGGGACTATTCCATTGGGTCGATGCTGGATCAGCTCTTTTCTGTCAGCATTGTGCCACCGTGGCTGCTTCTAGCTTCTCCGAAACGAGTGGTGAGGTTTGTCTTTTCCCCTCATGGTGGTCCTAGCCATAACCACAAGTTGTAAACAAAATCTTTGGATAAAACCTGACGCTTAACAGCCCTCTCTGTGATTGTCTTGCACCCCTTGCCCACAGACCGATATCCTTATTTGACAGCATGAATCTATTCGTTCTTCTCCATTTCTCGACGGTGGCAGCCGCCACGATTGGAGCAAACCTAATCTTGCCGGCTTTAACTGGCCCGCATGCCGTGGGGACAACAGTTATCGAGATCGTGGACCACTCACGACAGGACCCTCAAGCACCTACACCCCAGCCACGCGACCTGATGATCTCGCTGTTTTATCCCACTGTGACCTCACCGGGAGCACACAAGTGCACACTGGCCCGGCAATTTCCCCCTATTACTGCAGCGACCTTCGAGAATGTCTCCGGTATCCCACGCAATATTTCTCAAAATATCCTCACCCGCTCCTGCCTCCATGCTCCTCTGGCACTTCCCGACTTGCCGGTACTCCTCTTCACGCCAGGCTACACAGGTTCGCGCCTGCTCTCTACCGCACTGCTTCAAGAGATCGCCAGTTATGGCTGGAACGTAGTGTCTGTCGACCACCCGTTCGAAGGACTCGTCGTCGAGTACCCCGACGGACGTGTTGCTCGGCAGATCCCGTACACTGGAAACGACACGGTTGGTGAAGTGACCCGGAGTGTGGCAATCCGCGTCGCCGATTTGGCATCCGTACTGAACGCCCTGACGTATAATGAGACCGTCATATGCCAGATTCCGGGTCTCTGCCAACGAGAGGGTCGCGGCCGAAGACTTCGGACGGATCGTGTGGGCGTTTTCGGACATTCTCTCGGCGGTGCAACGGCCCTTCAGGCCACCGCAGTCGACCCGCGCCGCTTTGTTGTGGGTGCGAACCTTGACGGCGCGTTCTTCGGTCCTGCGGTACAGACGGGTACCGATGTGCCGTTCCTCATCTTGGCTTCGGAGACACACAATCGCTCTGGGGACGCAACCTGGGCAGAGGTATGGCCTCGTCTGCGGGGGTTGCGCAGGCAATATAGTGTCGCCGGGGCGCTGCATCTCGCCTTCTGCGACCTACCCGTTCTTCGGGATATGTTGGAAAGTGGGCTTCCGCCGGACATTGATGAATTCGTCGGAACTATTGCTGGGGTCAGAATCATGGGGATCATGAGAGCGTTCTTGGGGAGCCTGTTCAGTAGGGTTATGAAGGGGCAGGATGATGGATTGTTGGATGGTATAGGGCTGGGAGAGTGGCCTGAGGTGAGTATTGGGGAGTAAGCGAGCTAGAAGGAAGCGTCAAGAAAACGGAGAGCCCGGGAACCGAGAGGAAGGCCCACGTGTATTCCAACAGCGACGTGCGTTATCGGCTTGGTGAGGGAAGATGTTCATCTATATTGTAACAGGATTTACGAAAGTATTCTTCATTGTTCGATTCTGCTATAGCGCTTCCCAAGATTTCCCAAGCGAGACCGTCCAGTGAAAGGTGCCTGAAAAATACGTAGCAGCAACTAGCTAAAGCCACGACGAACAGAGATCTATTCGGTTTAGACTTGCTAATATTCGATTGAGCAAAATAGTAAAGCTTGGAAACCACCCCGTAAACAGACCTCTCTCATTGTTACCGAGAGAACGACAACAACAACAGAGAATACACCGGATTGTGTTTGCCCCTGGCGATAGGTCGACGAGCTCTGAGATAGAAGCTCGTAGTGAGAGCGGTGCTGCAAGTCTCTATTCATTCCCTTCCTCCGCCATACGCGATGGCAAAGTAACCTCTATGCTCTACATATCGCTAAGGGTGGGTGCTTACTATTGAGTCATCCCTTATCCCGTCCTTGTTCGCAACACACATTGGCCTTGGCTGACCACTTTCTGTAATCCAAATCCCATGTAGCCGCCTCGACTGTGCCCGGGGCTGGCCTCTCTGCTGCTTGAGATTCCGAGCAGCTGATCTAGGTTAACCATCGTACAGCGCCGATTATAGGGACCCTCATACCACCTAATCAGCGCGGCCAATCTAGTCCCGCAGAATGACGATGTTTAAAAGGCAAAGGAGGCCCTACTAGTGTATACCGACTGCGTCAGCCATCTCGACACAAGCCACTTGTGCGCGCTTGTCCCGGTCCGTTTCCGACTCGTTGAGGAACTGCTCGATGTCCCGGCACAGTTGTAGTTTATCTCTCTCGCTCCGGCCCCGGCCCACTAGGTGGACATCTATATATCCGGGCCCTTTCACCGGTCTCAACCCTCTACCGATTGCCTTCGGCGGTTGGCCTCTCTGCCTCGTCTACCATCCTTGCGAGTACCAACTAAGTAAAGTGGCGATGCGCAGATCCCGGGGCCCCGAAGACCAGAGCTTGCCTACTGTATCTCTTCCCATGCCGGAAACTCCGTATCCTCGAGTCCGCACCAAGTGAGATATAGGCGGACACGCCGCATTGCATCGAGCTGCGCCACGGCTGGAGTGCCTCCACGAGTAGGACAACCCGGCCGGGAATGTTTAAGAGAAAATTGCCGAATGAGAGTACGTCCTCGCGGAAAGGAATCTCCCTGCGCTCGTGATATATCTATTTTACTGGCTAGGAGGATCGCCGTCGGCGGTCTGGCAAGCGGCTGGTACGCCGGCGGAAGCCGCCCTGAATGATCACTCGTGCTATCCATGGGCTCGTATACCGGCTGAAGAAGAAAGCGATACCTGGATGCGTCTCTAACGATGTAGGTGCGTAGCGGATGCCCTTTCCCTGGGTCTAGGTCCTGCTTGAGGCAAACGCTGATGTCCGGCAAAACCGGGCACACATTTTCCTCTGAGGAGCGATGAAGGAGGTAGAGATAGCGGTAAATCTCCATTCGAAGTTCAAGCGGAAGGCGCGTGAACGAGAATATACGGTTATCTTGATCCGGCGAAATCGGTGTTGAACCGCTTACAATCTCCGACGCAGGCCACCTAGGCGCTGCAGACCGGCTCACGATTAAGCCACATTATTGGGGCAGCGAGCGAGTATCGGATCTCTTATCAATGAAAGCGAAGCCAACGTAATGAGGGTGTTGTGAATGAGCGAGCGCTTGTCCTCGGCAGACTATTGAAATAAAAGTCGGATTGAGCGAGGGTTGAGTGGATATTAATAGACTAAGCGGAGCGGAACCATTGGTATACACCGGGATATAGTTGATCATCACTGCAGGCAATTATGAATGCTCTCTTGGAGTGAGTGTCTAAAGTATTGACCAACCACTCTACTCTCGATGCCGGCAGACCAGCGCAACCAGAAGAAATCTACGTCGTCCACATTACCACGGCACTGGTGCATTGCATGTCATTCCCATCGGCAGAAGGCTGACCTGCGGAAGAAGACAAGCGTCCCTCGACTATGAAGAGATCGCTGGAAGCGAGCTGAACTTTCGGGTCACAGGCGCACCCGCATCGTCACTATCGAGTGACTGTCCCGAGCCCGCCCAGTTCCCGATCCTTTACCTTCTCACACTCCGCCCAGCTCACATGCGCTCCTAGTAGAAGCCACTCCGGTTTGTCAAACAGCCTGAGACCACGATATTGGATATCCTCGAATTGCTTCCTAAAAGCGTATATTGATGATTGATGATGATAACAGCTAACTGTCTGCGTCAGGGTCTCAAGGAATTAATCCCTCATACTAATCAGCTGTCACCCCTGTTCCTTCCAGCCCTTAGCGCATCATACGGCCCGATTCCTTCCGACCTCAAGCCACTGTATCTGACACACCCCCTAATAAGGCCATCGCAGACCTCGCTGGCGCTCATTATATCGGGATCATCAATGGCTGAATCCTTTCCGAAGCCGATCTAGATCGCTTCCTATCAGGAACTCCTGCGTTACTTCACGCTCCACCTACCGTGCCATAATCCTCTCGCGAAGCTCGTCTTCCTTCTTGATGGATTTTAACTACTGCGTAATTTTTTCCATCCTTAAGAGCTTTACAAATCTTTTATGCGCGTTACTTGTAAGCGATTTCGTTAGACCGTTAGCTACTATACCGTTCGTTTCCTGCCACCTAACCCGTACGTTTCTTTGCAAACATTCTTATTTCAACTAATAATTATACACCTCGACGTGCTTCAGCTTCGTTACCAGTTTCAGGAAATCTTTTGTAAGCAACTTAAAGGTTTGCTTGTTATTACAGTTTATTATAAAGGGTTAATCGAATTTAAAGGTTAATACTTTTAATAATCGACTTAAAAATAACCTTTTTTTTCACTGTTTGGCTTAAAGCTAACAATTTTACTTTAATTATATTCGTAATAACTGTATTTTACTTATTTGTTTTCTATTTTACGGATTTTCCGAATAACGAGATTACGAACTTTTAAAAACTTTTCCGATCGATCGAATTATCAGCGAACGAAGCGTTATTTATACATATTATCGCCTAAGCGTTCCCGTTACTTCCGTATCGAATAAAGAAATTACGAATATAATACAGGTAACGAATTACTTTATTAGCAGTTTCGTAATAAACGTTTAACGGGTTATAATTAAAACGAAATAATCGCGAAATAACGAACGTAACGTTAGGGCGTATAAAAATAATAGCGAAAAGAATCGAACCGACCTTTTTTTGATATAATTTTTTGTTATTTATTCGTCACTTTTCCTTCGAACGGAAAAAGTTCGTATTAATTTATAGAAGTACGAAAAATTCGTCCTAATATATTGATTTAATATTAAGCTGTTACTTTTTCGATATACGACTTTTGTAATAGCTAAATCGATCGATTATTTCTTCGGCGTAGGATATAAATTTCTAGGAATTATTTAAGTTCTTTTAGCTTGTTAATTTTGAACCGTTTCTTTAAGTTAATAATCGTTTCCTTTATTTCCTTCTTTTTTTTCTTCCTATACCTTAATACGATATCGTCCACGAAAAAGAATACCAGTATATTATCTTTTATTATAATACAAGGTTTTTGGGGAATTTTCTTAAAGCTTAAGTTTTTAAAGGCGTTTATAAACGTTTTCTGTTATAAAAAGGGTAATCTTTTTAAGCTATATAAAGCTTTCCGAAACCTAAGTACTTTTTTTTTTTTCGTAAACCTTGGAGGCATTTTTATAAAGATCTCCTTATTTAAATCGTTATAAACGAAGGCGTTAATAGTGTTTAGCTGCGTTAGCTTTAGGTCGAACTTAGCAGTTATTGCAAGAATAAATCGTAATGCTATTTCTGCTAACGTTGTTGCTTTTATAGGCAAGTTTCCAGCTTTTTGTTAATTTCCATATATTACTAGCTTAGCCTTATACTTTTGAAGCATCTCATATTTGTCGAACTTGTAGGTAAATACCTATTTGCAGTAAAGCATTTAATAACTTGTAACTAACTTTGCAGTCACCTTTTCCCATAACCTAAAGGAATTGTGCTTTCGAAGGTAAGCCTTCTGCGCCGTACGGAACTGCTGCTTTATCGGATGATTCTTTAGCTTACGTACGTTCCTAGGTAGTTCTGCGAGGTCCTTTCGATAAAGAGAGAACTTTTTTCCTAGCAGCGAATGCTCCTATCCAGGAGCTTACGACCTTATATTCGCGGAAGCTGTAAAACTTTTCCTTTTTCTACAGGATTCGTAATTCGTTCTTATACCGCAAAGCTTTTTCCACGTTTTTAACCTGCTGATTAAGCTGTTTAACCGTTAGGCCGACGTAATCAGCGTACGGGGTCCCTTTTATTGGCTTAAGTGGCTGTAAGAAGTTATCCCAGCCTACTTCTTTAAGGTTTGTTCTGTATCTTACAATAATTTCGTCTTAAACGCGTTTTTCTTCCTCTAACTGCTGTTTGTTCGAAAAGGCGTTAGCCTTATCCTCGTCTCCTATAACATCCATTTCCGAATCGTCTTTAAGGATTGCTTCGTTAACTGCTAGTTCTTCAGGTAACTGTACCTTCGCAACTAAGTCTTTAAAGTTCCAAGTTCCTAATTATTTTCTCCGAACGCTTTAACGTATCTTTCCTGCTGAAAAACTCCATCTCGTTAAAGATTACATCTTTCGTTACGATTATCTTTCCGAACTTTGGTACCCATACCCTATATATATTCGTGGAGTTATACCTTACGAGGTACCCGATATATGCTTTAGGGTCCAACTTCTGCAACTTGCTTGGCTTGTAATTCGGGTTAAGCTTTAATGCGTAACACCTACAACTATAAGCCTTAAGATAAGCTAACTAAGGTATTCTAAGGCCTGATATCCTTTCTCCCTCTGCCATATAGATGTATACAACCTTATATGAAGTCTTCCACTTAAGGGCAGCTGTTAGGATCCTATTATGAAGGTAAGCGGCGTAGCTAACGGGCTCTTTCCACAGGTTATGCGGCAATTTCGATCCGATCTTTATTGCGCGTGCCTTTTTTATCACCACACTTTCCGAGCGCTTTGCGCCTTCATTTTAAGCATACGTATATAAAATAAAAGGTTCGACAAGGATCCTTTCTGAATATAGCCATTTAACTAATAAGTTATGAGCGAATTCTATATCTTCTCGAATAAACTTTACTCGAAGTCTAAAGTAACTTTTAACCCAGCCTATATAATTCTTTAGGATACGTAAGTTTTTATTCTTTTTTCCTGCTGTTACGCAGAAATATACTGTTGCCCAGTGTAAAACTTCGCAAGAAATCGTCAGCACCCGTTTGTATCTACGGGCTTTTTCCGAAAGATTTTGCTAATCTAATCGTACCTTTAAAAAAGGCGTAATTGCTTTTAAATCTGGCTCTTTCCGCGAGGGGATTTCCTTTATCTTTGCTAGGGCATACGCCGAGTATTCGGCCATTTTAGGGCTCTTTAACAGCGCTTTACGGCAGTAATTAAGTAAGTGCTTTAAGGATTCTAGCCTATAATGGCCCATTTTTAGATATTATAGTAGTTCCGACCCTAGGGCTTAAATCTTTAATTAACTAACTGCTTTGTTTACCTTTCTGATTATAGAGAAAGCGGCCTTTATACAGTTTTTATCTTCGATTACATGCTAACCTTCCTTCTTTTTTAGGATACATAGTTCCTTATAATCTTTGCTAAACCTTACGTTGTTATTAAAAGTATCTTAATAATAGCCTTCCTATTCGAGGCGTTTATACGAAACTATATTACAATAAAAGCCCTGGCAATAAGTTACTTCTTTTAACATTAGGCACTTTTTTTTCTTACGTAAGTCTTTTATATATATCGTAACGTCCTTATAACCCAGAATCGTTATTTCAGTATTACTTACTAAGATAATATAACCTTTGGGTACTTTCGCGAATCTTTCGAATCCAGTTAAATTATAAAATATACGGATAAAGCTTTCAGAATCTAAGATCGTATAATTTTTTTAGTAAATATTTATTTAGTACGTTAAATACCTTATAAAGTAAGCTATTTACAAAATCTTTTAAGATTCTTTTTATTCTATTTATTAACTATTACTTCTTTTTAGCTATCGTTAATTCAAAATTCGTAAAAGCCTTTTTCCTAATTGCTTTTATCTTTTTTCGAAATTTAGCGGCGGAAATTATTCTTTTATTAAAAGCTTTTTAATTCCTTTCGAAAATTTTGCTTCCTAAAATGTTAATTATATATCTGCAGTTTTATATATTATCCTAATCGTTACTATACGTTCGGCAGCTTTTTTTTTAAGGTTACGATCCTTAACTTAAAAATTTGGCCTTACCCGCTTGCGCGATAGTTCCGAAAACGAAGTATTATCAGTAGGTAAATCTATTTTTATAGCAAGGCTTTTACTTTTAAAGGTCGTAATATAAGCACTTTCTTTTACGGTTTTAGGGTTTAACTTTTTCTGCCGTAAAGGTGTTTTTATTAGCGTACGAACTTCCTTATTAACGGTCCTATAGGACAGTTTATCAACTTTATTTCGAAAAATAAATAACTGTAACTGGTTTGCGTATTACGCTTTAAATAGCGCTATTATATTAGCGAAGTTATTTACTTACTGTAAGCCTATTAATTTAAAGATGTTATTTTTTACGGCGTTTACTATAATTATATCCCATTTCTTAAGCTATTTGTAGATATCTTTCGTATTAACGTATTTTCCTTTTTTTTAGTACTTTTTTATATTTAGCCCTTGTAAGCTTTATCGCTTTCTCGTCGTTCGTACCGGCGTATTCCTTAAAACTGTTAATTTATTTACGTATCGATTCGGAAGCTTTTAGGCAAAGTAAATATGATTTCCTAACAGAGCTATATATTATCGACCTTACTGCGACGAAGCTTTTTTATTGCGAATCGTAACGTTGCTTCTTAAGCTGGTATATTTAAAGAAGGTTTTTATATTTCGTTATCTTATTTTCGGAAAGATTAGCTGCGGTATCTGCTTTTTTTATTAACGTTTTCGAACGAGGGATAATCGGGTTCGACAGCAAGTAATTCGTCTTTTTCGGGGTTGTATAATTTAACGATGTTTTTGGGCATATAGATAAGAAGTTTTTCCCATTACGTATCCTATTTGCCGGAATCTTCGAGCTTCGTTCTTATAAAAAATATTTAATTATTGCTTATCGTGATCCGTTTCAATTGATTATTTGGTACCTAATGTACTAACAAAAGAAATGGTTTCTAAGGGTAAATATGATAAATCTAAAGAACTTCGCAAACCGGGCTTATAACTGTCAAACAGCCTAAGACTACGATATTAGATATCTTCGAATTGCTTCCTAAAAGCGTATATTGATGATTGATAATGATAACAGCTAACTGTCTGCGTCAGGGTCTTAAGGAATTAATCTCTCATACTAATCAGCTGTCACCCCTGTTCCTTCCAGCCCTTAGCGCGTTATACGGCCCGATTCCTTCTGACCTCAAGCCACTGTATCTGACACGGTCGATGCGAGTTTACCAGGACCGTTGTTGATCAGGACTGCGAGTAGCGTGGAAATATTCAAACTCCCCCCCAATTGCATGTAATAGGCGGGCTATCATCGCATCGGCGGCTGTAGACCAAAACCCGCAGCCCCATAAGCCAGACAGCAGATTCGCCGTATCCCCATTCCCTAGCTAGCCAGCCGGCTAGGCAACAAACTCCCCCCTGGCGGACAACCGCATGATAGGTGGCCTTTATTCTTCTCCAACCTTCCCTATTTAGGCAGTCAGTCCGGCGTCCTAGCAGAGGGGCCTAAGGGCCCACTTACTTATTAGTTCCCACCTAAAACCTACCCAAATCCACCCGTTGCAATAACAACCGACCCACTTATACCGATACCCACCCGATACCCCGATAGCCCTATAAGTTCTTTTTGTTAGTTAACTTTAAAATTATTACGAATATTAATTTATTTTTAATTAACTTAAAAATTAATTTTACGCTTTTTTGTAAACGTAAAAAAAATATTTAAAATTTTGAAAATGCGATATTTATGCCGTATATATTTTCCTCGTTCTTATTACTTTAAAGCTTTAAAAATATACCGTAATAACTTTATAATTACAGCGTTCGCGAAAACGATTGTAATAATATTATTAAATAAATATATTCCGATTATTTAAGCGTATATATACCTTTTTAGATAATAAAAATTATGCTGCCGTTATAAAAAACGGATATATTATTAATTAAAAATATTTCGAATATCGTTAACATTAACCGTACGGGTATTAAAATTATTACAGATATACTTATAAAAAACGTAAATATTTCGAATAAAACGTTTAAAATATTCGAAAAAAAAGGTTAAATTCGGACGGCAAAAAAAAATTTTATTCGACGTTTAATATAATAATTTTTATAATAAAAACTAATAATATCTTTCGGAAAAAGTTATCCATAAAATTTTTCGTAACTTTAAAAAATAAATAATAAATAATTTTTTTCGTATCGTAAAAACGTTATTATAATTATTTTGCAAAATTATATATATATTTTTAAATAATTATAAATTTAAAAAATTTAAACAAAAGTAATTTTTTCGTTTAAAATATTAATAATTAATTTTATTTTATTTTACGTAATAATTATTAAATTATTTATTTTAAACGTTTTGCGATTTTTTTTGCTGTAAAACCTTTATCGAAAAAAGGGTTATCGAATATACGTTAATAATTTTTATATTTTTTTTGTAACGAATTAACGGTTTTTTTAAATTACGTTTTGGTTAATTTATCGTTTTCGAAATATTTTAGCTAAAAATATTTATAAAATAAACGTTATTTACGTTAAAGTTTACAAAAATAACGGAAATTTTAACGATTAATTTAATATTATAATTCGATATAATTATTTAATTATTATTTTCTTTTTAAAAATTAATTATCGTAAACTTTCAAAAAAAAAATAAAAAGCCGTATAAGTTTAAAGTTATATATTTCCAACCTGGAAAACTTTTTCGGACGATTTAAAATATTATATAATTTAAGGCTTTCGTAATAACGGAAATTTATTTCGATAATATATTTAATAACTTCCGTAAACGAAAATTTCTTATCTTCTTTTTAAACCTTTCACTTTTCAGTTATAAATAAAAACCTTTAAGCGGTAAAGTAATAAAAACTTAAAAAAAAGCGTATATAAAAACGTATATACGTTATTTAACGTTCGTATTTTCCATTTAACTTATTAATAAAATAAGTATATATTTTTTCGTCGCGTTACTTTTATAAAATAACCTTAATAATTTATAAAAAGTAATTAATACGGACAAAATATATTTTCAAAGCGGTAAAATTATTAAATTATATACGGAAAAACGAATAACTTCTTTTATTGTAGAAAATTTTATAATTATCCTTATTTACCGCAAAATATATGTGTCTTTTTATATATTTACGAACAGGGCGTAACGGCTTTCTTAAAAGGTATTTTTAAATCGTATTTTTCTAGTATTTCTAATATAATAAACTTCAAATTGTCGCTTTTAACGTTAAAAAATTACGAAATCTTTTTTATTTAATAGTTGAATTATTATTAATAACGTACGTTAAATCGAAAAAAAGTACGGACTTTTTTAAAGCAGTTAAATACGCCTTTATAATAAGTACGTAAAAAGTTTACGAAAAGAAATAGTTTTTAAGGCGTTAATTTCCGTAGTTATTACGCGTTAAAAGGGTAAACAAATACCAGTTTAACCGATTCGTTCCGTATGTTAAATTTATTAATATTATAAAGTTATTATTAACGAATAAAAGCGTTATGTTATGATAAAGAAATATTAACCTGTTAGTAGTAAAGGTACGTATTTTCTTATTAAAAGGTTCGTTATAGGTAGCTAATTTTTTTTAGCAAAAGAACTATAATTAAAGTAATATTGGAAAGCATTATTAAGTTGTTTGCCTGATTTATTTAGTTGCATAAAATAATTAATTTTAATAGCCGTAATAGCGTTATTTTAATTGTTAAAATCCGTATATGTGATTTTTTTTAATAACTTAACGTTTTTCGTAATATCGTAAGAAACGCGGTTATTTTTTTTATTAACGTATCGCAAGTTTTAGATCGTGGTTGTAAACCTGTTAAACGTATCGTTTGAAGGCGTTGATGATCGGCTCCTTGACCTTTCAGACGTTGTATTGGGTTAGGTTATGGGTGTGGTCTCTTTTGAAATATAGATTTACTTGAATTTAAGTGGAAAAGATCAGTAGAAGTTATTATGAATAAGCCGGAAGCCAATTACTTGCTATTGTAACGTTTAAAGTAATAATGTTGTTTTTTACGTTAAAGTAAAATTTAACGATTAGCGAGGTTTTGCATATAGGGATATTCGTAATTAGTTTCTTTCATTTCTTATTGCTTTTAGTTCGCTAGCTTTTGAAGAACTTGCAACGATACCTATGTTGCATAAAAGGCCAGCGTATAGTAGGTTTGTTCTTAATATTTCCGTTATGATGGGACTAGACGTTGCTGACGAATGGAAACAGTTTATGATATTAATCGAACGATAACGAGATTTCTGATTCGTGGTAAAGCTATTTAAACGACGCCGTTAATTCCTAATATTATTAGGAATTCGAAGATAATAAGTAATCTGAAAAAGATGAAATGAATCCATGGTAATAACTAAAGATTGGAGTAATAACTGAAGGTTGGAGTGATAACTGAAAGTTGGAATGATAACTGAAGGTTGGAATAAAGATAAAAGATTTGAAAATCGTTTAACTTTACGATAATTTTCGCGATATGGGGCCTTAATATGCGCTGGTTAGCTTTAGAACAACAACAATAAATATTTTTCCTAATCGGGCAATAAAGTAAACATCTTCGGCCTATTCCGATAAAGACAGAAATTAACCGTTTTTGGGTATAAATTTAGTTAGGGTGTGGGTAGTACTGGGATATCCCTGTTACAGTTAGTTGGGGAAGAATAAAGTTCCCTACTTTATTTTTAAGGGGACTTTATTCTTCTCCAACTAACTGTAATAGGGATATCCCAGTACTACCCACACCCTAACTAAATTCATACCCAAAAAGGGTTAATTTCTGTCTTTATCGAAATAGGCAGAAGATGTTTACTTTATTGCCCGATTAGGAAGAATATTTATTGTTGTTGTTCTAAAGCTAACCAGCACATATTAAGGTCCCATATCGCGAAAATTATCGTAAAGTTAAACGATTTTCAAACCTTCCATTTTTACTTTAACCTTCAGTTATTATTTTAACCTTTAGTTATTACTCCAACCTTTAGTTATTACTTTAACCTTTAGTTATTACCATGGATTCGTTTTATTCTTTTTAAGTTACTCATTATTTTCGAATTTCTGGTAATATTGGGAATTAGCGGCGTCGTTTAAGTGGCTTTATTACGAATTAAAAGATTTCGTTGTCGTTCGATTAATATTATAAGCTGTTTTTATTCGTTAGCAACGTTTGGTCCCGTTACGACGGAGATATTAAGGATAAGCTTATTGTATGCTGGCCTTTTATGTAGCATAGGTATCGTTATAAGTTCTTTAAAAGCTGGCGAGCTGAAAGCGATAGGAAACGAAAAAAGCTGATTACGAATATTCCTGTATATAAAACTTTGTTGATCGTTGAATTTTACTTTAACGTAAAGAATAATACTGTTATTTTAAACGTTGTAATGGTAAGCAGCTGGCTTCCGGTTTATTTATAATGATTTCTGTTAACCTTTTTTACTTAAATTTAAGTAAATTTGTATTTTAAAGTGGGCTATATTTATAATTTAGCTTAGTGCGACGTCGAAAAGGTTAACGAGCCGATTATTAACGCCTTTAAGCGATACGTTTAGTAGGGTTGTAATTACGATTTAGAACTTGCGATACGTTAATGGAAGAATAATTGCGTTTTTTACGATATTACGAGGAACGTTAGGTTATTAAAGAAGATTATATATACGGATTTTAATAACTGGAATAACGTTATTACGGCTGTTAAAGCTGATTAATTTATGCGATTAAGTAATTTAAGCGAATAGCTTAATAATATTGTTTTAATATTATTTTGATTACGGTTTTTTCGTTAAAAAGGTATTAATTACCTGTAACGAGCTTTTTATTAAGAAAATACGTTTTTTTATTGTTAATAGGTTGGTATTTCTTTATTATAATATGACGTTTTTATTCGTTAATAATAATTTTATGGTATTAATAAATTTAATATACGGAACGAATTAAAAAGATTAATATTTATTTACCTTTTTAACGCGTAAAAATTACGGAAGTTAACGTTTTAAAAGTTATTTTCTTTTACAAACTTTTTACATATTTATTATAAAAGCGTATTTAATTATTTTAAAAAAGTTCGTATTTTCTTTTAACTTAATGTACGTAATTAATAATAATTTAGCTGCTAAATAAAAAGGATTTCGTAATTTTTTAACGTTAAAAATAATAACCTAAAGTTTATTATATTAAAAATATTGGAAAAATACGACCTGGAAATACCTTTTAAAAAAACCGTTATACTTTATTTACGAATATGTAAAAAAAGCTATAAATTTTGCGGTAAATAAAAATAATTATAAAATTTCCTACAATAAAATAAATTACCCTTTTTCCGTAACGTCCTACATATATGAGCGAAACATATATATAAGCGAAACACTTTTCTAGCCATTCCAATTGTTTATCTTTAATTGCCCATTTTTTAACAACTACAATATGGAGCGCCTTACAAAAGAAACGAAAATGAACTTAGCCATTTAGGCTAAAAAACGAGACCCGAAACTTAGTTACAAAAAGCTTAGTTTTATCTATAAAGTATCATCTTTTACCTTAGCACATAGTTCTTACGGTAAACGCGCCCAACCCGATATTGTCCCTCCCTTGCAGAGATTGACGCCGACCGAAAAAATCTCGATTGTCGACCGAATTCTTAATCTAAATACGCGAACGTTTCCTGTCCGGCTTTAGTATGTTAAAGATATAGCCAATATATTACTGGCTCAGCGCGTTATAAAACGCGTTGGAATTAACTAGGCGTCGAATTTTGTTAAACGGCAAAAAAAATTCCGGACGCGTTTAAATCGGAAAATCGATTATTAACGGATTTTATCCGAAAATCCAAAAGCATTTCGTAAATATTTCGAACTTGTTCGGATTATAATTGCGAAATACGGTATCGTAAAAGAGGATATTTATAACTTCGACGAGACTAAACTTTTAATAAAGTTTTTTATGGTAACGGGTATAGTAATTACCAGTACCGATAAACGTAACAATTTTAAACAAACGTAATAAAGTAATAAAAAATAAGTTACAATTATTTAAGCTGTTAATTTCTAAAATTAGGTTATACCGTTATTTATTATTATAACGGGGAAAAATTATTTTAAGTTTTAATACCGCGATAACCTACTGCCAGTAACCGATTAAAAAATCGCATTAAGTAATAATAGCTGGACAACAAATAAATTAAGTCTCGAATAAATCCAGCATTTTAATAAACATACCCGGACGCGTACGAAAAGTTCGAAACGTTTCCTTATCCTCGACGGCCATGAAAACCACCATTCGATAAAATTCGAAAAATACTACGCTAACAATAACATTATTACGCTTTATATACCCGCGCATTTTTCGCATTAGCTTTAACCTTTTAACGTATCTTGTTTTTCTGTTTTAAAACGCGCGTATTTACGGTACATCGAAAACTTAATATAACACTATCATACTTATATTGCCAAAAAGGATTTCTTCGCCGGCTTTTACGACGCGTTCCAAGCTGCCATAACGTCCGATAACATCAAATCTGGATTCGTAAAAGCTGGTCTTATTCCATTCAATCCCAATAACGTTCTTTCCAAATTGGAAATTCCTTCAATTGTACCTACGCCGACCGTTTCCCCGCTAACCTTTACCGGTTCCATTTTACCTTTCGCGAAAACCCCTAAAAATATCCGCGAAATAACAAAACAAGGACGATACTTGCAAAAGAAGATTAAAAATTATTAAGGTAATTCGCCAACAAAAATACTTCAGTCGGCTAATTTTGTAACAAAAGGTTATATGTTGCTGTTACATAAAGCTGCTTTTTTCCGGAAAAAAAAACGTTTAATTGCGCGAAACGAATTATACCTTAAGCAAACGTCGCAAAACCAAAAACAAACGTTTTCAAAAAAGAAGAACATTTATTATATAAAAGAAATAAGCTTTTTTGGCCCAAAAAGAAAGGGGTAATAAAAAAATGCAGCTAACAGCAGCTAAAAGGAATCGTCGCAAAAGGGTTAAAACGAAAGAACGGAAGTATGGCGTTTACGGCAAGCCCGGACATAATACGCGTACTTGTAAAAAAGTTATAAATACATCTAGCCAAGAAAAATCCGATTAATTTAAATTAATGCGATATGTTATTGTTAAGTTATTTGAATTTGTTGCTGCGGAATGCCAAAAAGTGTTTCGCTTATATATATGTTTCGCTTATATGTATGGGACGTTATATAATTTAATAATTTTACGGATTTAAAAGTATTTTTTTTCCGTATAAATTATTTTTTATAAGTTATTAACGTTATTTTATAAGAATAACGGTACGAAAAAATACGTATTTATTTTATTAACAAGTAAAATAAAAAGTACGAACGTTATATAACGTATGTACGTTTTTATATACTCTTTTTTTTAGATTTTTATTATTTCGCCGTTTGAAAGTTTTTATTTATAATTAAAAAATAAAAGTTTTAAAAAGAAAATAAAGAATTTTTCGTTCGCGAAAGTTATTAAACGTATTATAGAAATAAGTTTCCGTTATTACGAAAACGTTAAATTATATAATATTTTAAATCGTTCGAAAAATTTTCCAAATTAGAAATTTATAGCTTTAAGTTTATACGGTTTTTTACTTTTTTTAAAAAAAATTTATAATAATTAAATTTTTTAAAAAAAGTAATTAGATAATAATATTAAATTATAGTATTAAGTTAATTATTAAAATTTCCGTTATTTTTATAAATTTTAGCATAAATAACGTTTATTTTATAAAATTTTCTGGTTAAAATATTTTAAAAGTAATAAATTAATTAAAGCTTAATTTGAGAAAATCGTTAATTTGTTACAGGAAAAATATAAAAGTTATTAACGTATATTCGATAACCCTTTTTTTAATAAAAGCTTTATAACGAAAAAATTCGTAAAACCTTTAAAGTAAGTAATTTAATAATTATTACGTAAAATAAAATAAAGTTAATTATTAATACTTTAAGTAAAATAATTATTTTCGTTTAACTTTTTGTTATAGGAACAGGAGTTCCTGTCTAAAAGAAGCCAAGTTTTTGGAGGTTAGTGCGGATGCGGCTAAACCCCGGGCTAAGAGAAGACTTGGTTTTCGACGTGATCTAGTTAATCTAAGTAATCTGCTAAATTACTTAGATTACGTAGATCATTACCATATTTACTATGGACGGATGGATATATAATGAACGAACTTTTATATAAATAGCACCAATTTAGTTTTTGTTTTTTAGTTATTAATTTAAGCTTTTAGTTAGAGGTACCGTTTTCCGATTAAGGGAAAAGTCTGTAAACTTTTTTAACGAACAAAATTTTTGAATTATTTTTTGTATTATTGTTACCTGCAAATTAAGACCTTAATTTCGGATATTGCTTATACCTTTAGATAGATGTATGACAGGTTCGTTACATTTTGATAGCTTTTTGATTAATAGCCGACGAATGATTTAAGGCCTAGTTGGGTATGAGTTTTCTTGAACGTAGTAAAGACGATATTATAGGACGACGTTTAGAAAATAGATAATATATTCGATTACCGTTATTAGCTAGTGAGAGATTAGTAACTAGATTAGACGATTTATTACTTATTAAAGAAATTTTCTTCCAAATTGATAATATGGCATTACCTTTTACCCGATCTTAAGGAAGATCTTTTTTTTTTAGCCTTTGTAATAATCCGCTTTACTAAAAGATACCATAAAAGTTTATAGATTTGAGGCGGAGGAAGAAGAAAGAAACCTACTGGTAGAATAGAAGGGCAAAGAAAGAAAACCTATCGTTAACGAAAGATTGAATATCCTTGCGAAAGAAGTTAGGACTTTGAAAGATGAAAATGTTAGATTCGTTCGACAGTAAAGACTTTTGATTTTGCTTTTGTTTAGAGTAAATAAGATTTGTAAAGGCATAATTTCCCTTTTTAGTTATTATAGAATGCTGAAAGTTAAAGGTTATAAGTTAACCTCTTTAAAGCTTTACGATGGAATTACAGACGTGGAAGGATTCCTGGTCCAGGTTAGGTTTTACCTTAAGTTTTACGAGAATTCTTTAACAGAGGATTATTAGAAGGTAATAGCCATTTTTTAACTGTTCGCTGGAAAAGTTTTCTTATGGTTTGAACTTATTATGAACGATTACCTTATGAATTATCCTGACCAGTTTTCCCATTTGACTAATTATGTTTTCGGCAATTATGAACATTTTAAGGAAAAAATGCGAGCTTTTTTTAGAGATTCCGATAGAGAACAGCATACGGTCGAACAGTTGCATCTTTTCTAGTAAATAAAGTTAGCAGCCGAATATACGACTAAGTTTAATCGCTTTGCATCGATTTTTAATCTTCCAGAAAGCGCATTATTTTATCCCTTTTATAACGGCCTGAAATTGCAAATTAAGGATGAGATATATAAAGTGCCTAAAACTGGCCCCTTTTAAGATTACATTAACAAGACCATTATTGCCGATCGACGTACCTTTAAGAGGTATTTAGAAAAGAAAAGATTTGACAAAAAAAAAGATAATTAAAGTTTAAGTAGTAAGTTCCAAAGGGATAGAATTAAGGGTAGATCTTAAAAAGAAGTAAATATTGCTTTAAAGAAGCCCAGGAAAGATAAGTCGAATGTTGAATATTTTAACTGTGGCAAAAAAGGTTACTATAAAAGCGAATGTCGCTTTTTAGCAAAAAGGGACTTCAGGAAGGGAGGGATTTTTTAATTCCAGAAAAAGGTTAAGATAGCCGAATAAGAATTAAATAGCGAAAGAAAGGAAAAGAAGGAAATTAATTTTACTTCCTTTTAGCGAGAATTTACTATTGTAACTATATATTACGAATAGAATAGCGACTTAAAGTACGAACGTTGCCCGATTTGTTAAAATTAAACGATTAGAGCCTGTAGATATTATTCCGGATAAAAGATATTTAGGATAGCTATAAAGTTAGGATGTATTTGTTATTTGGATAAGCAACGGTGCAAAATGTACGATGAATATGGCCGGTTGCATTTTAATATAGTAATATACGATTTAACATTTTTAGAAGCCAGTAAGGCTCGCGAAGTTAAGGAATTAATTTGCCCGGATACGCCGAATTTAAAACCCGTCCATGATTACGATCTGCTTCATTTTTCTGTATGTTACGACGATAATTGTTTAACCTATTTTTGCGCTAAAGAAGATAATGATTATTGGCCTGGATGGGATAAGGAGATATTTACTAAACTTGATAATAAGTGCAGATGTATTAAGATATTTAGATGGCCAGAATATTCCCGATTTTGTTATTTTTACCCCGAATCGGTTTAGAGCCGGAAGGCTATTGTATAAGGATGCTTGTGCTATGTATTTATATTATGTGTGATGTATGAGATCTTGGATATGGGAGTTAGTTCTTCGGAGATTTTACCCCCAAAACCAGAGCCTTTTTAGATATCGGAAGTGAGGATTTTAAGATTAGTTTGCCAGATTGGCAAAAGAAAGTGGTTCACTTGTATAGACGATAAGTGCTTTAAATATGCAATTAAGAAAGCCCGAAAATGGAGATGCTTTTTAGCTAATAAGACCAACAAATTAAAAAATTACGTAGGCCCTTAAAATTAAGGTATCGAGGAGTTTTAATTTACAAGACCTTATATAAAGTAAAGATTAGATAACGTAGTTAAATCGAGATTTTACTTTAATATAAGGGCCAGACGTTTAAGGTTATGATCGATTTAGGAGCAGAAGGCAGTTTTATTTTATTATTTGTTGCAGAGAAATGTCGAATTCCCTGGAAGTATAAGTTAAAATTATATAAATTACTTACCGTTAACGGAAGCTTGTTTAAGTACGAAAACGGACGAGTTTTAAAAAAACGGAAGAACTTCCAGTATAAATATAAGGATATCCAGAAAGAGTTATCTTGGATATCGCCGACATTTTAGGATATGATATTATCTTTGGAATGCCGTGGCTTCGTTTTAGTAACCCTTATATTAACTGGAAAACCTAGAAACTTTTTTGGGATTACCTTACAGTTTTTTCGAAAAAGGAGTTTCGAGAAATTTGTTATCTGATCTGAGAAGCTAAAGTAATAGATCTAATTACCAAGGTACCCCTTAAGTACCGAAAATTCAAAGGACTGTTTAAGGAACGAATACGAAAGGAGTTGCTTAACTATAATTAATGGGATTATAGAATTTTTATTAAAGAAGGATATTATTTAAAACTTTACCAAATTTATTATATAAACCTAGAGAAAGTTAAGGCCTTGTGAAAAAGTTTATAACGAGATTTGGAATGCGGATATATTTAAGAATTTGAATTTTCCGCAGGATACCTAGTTATGATAGTACCAAAAATGAAAGATGGAAAGGTTCGAATTAACAAAGACGGAGACCTTATGTATCGGAAAATTTACGATTACCGATAATTAAACGACATTATTATTAAAAATGGATATTTTTTTACCTTTATGGATATTATAAAGAAAAACATTAATAAAGCCAAATAGTTTACGGCGTTAAACCTACCGGACGGTTATTACTTAATCCGAATAGTTAAGGGCGAAAAATGGAAAATCGCTTTTAAAATAATCCATGGACTTTATAAGTATAAAGTAATGTTCTAGGAACTTATTAATACCTTTGTTAGTTTTTAATATATGTTGATAATTATTTTACGAAAGTTTTTCGATAAGTTCGTATTCGTTTACTTGGACGATATCCTTATTTACTCCGAGATCTTGGAAGAATATAAGAAGCATATCGCTTAAGTGCTGGAAATATTCGAAAAAGTAAACCTGTTAGTTAATGCCGAAAAGAGTATATGGTACATCTAAAAGCTAGATTTTCTAGGTTTTATTATTATTCTAGGATAAATTTAGATCCAGAACTTCAAAATAAAGGTAATTAGAAATTAGCCGATTCCCGATAAAGCGACCGTTACCGACGTCCGTTAGTTTTTAGGATTTACGGGTTACGTACGCAGCTTAATTAAAAATTTCGGAAAAATTGCCAAGCTTTTAACGAATTTTATTACTAAAAAGTATATTGAAAAAGAATTCGAATTTTTATATAAAGCTAAGAAAATAATGCAAATATTTAAGGACCAAATTACTAGCGCCTTCGTTATAAAACTGCCTAACTATAATAAAAAGAAACGATTAAAAACTGACGTATTAAATAAAACCTTAGAAGCAGTTTTAGAATAATAAAAAAATAACGGAAAATGGTATTCAGTAGCTTATTATTCCAAAGCTTTGAAAAATACAAAGTTATGATATCCTATTTACGACAAAAAGTTATTAGTAATTATTATGGCATTTAAAGAATAGGAACCTTACCTTAATAAAACTAAAAAACCTTTTAATGTTTACTTTGATTATAAAAATCTTATTTACTTTATAACAACTTAAGATTTTAACAAACGATATAAGAATTGGATAATTTTTCTGTCCAAGTTTAATTTTAAGATTTATTATATTAAGGGCAAGGAAAATATCCAGGCAGATATTTTAAGTCGAAAAGGAGATTACGATATTAAGGTTCCTAAGTAACGCATGCAGATGTTATAACCTATAAAGGAAAATACTTTACAGCTGTATAAGATATTGAAGAAACTTATCTCCGAACTTTTGGTTTAGTTCAGAAGTTCTTATAATTTTGATAAACAGAAAGAAGTTAAATAATTAAAGGGATAGTTCAAGGATTAACTGTTATATTACGGAAAAATCTATGTTTTATAAGAATAATAAAAGCAGTTTATTAAAGAATTTTACGAAAACCCGTTACATGGATATTAAGGGATTTTTAAGATAACCAAGCAACTTTAAAAAAAGTATGATTTCCTAAAACTTAGGAGCATTATTAAATAAGTAATTAAGGACTGCAACGTTTGCAATAAGGCCAAAACAGCTCGCTACAAACCATACGGACTGTTATAACCTATAAAGATTTCAGATAAAGCATAGAATACCATAGCTTGGGACTTTGTTACCGGCTTACCCTTATTTAAGGACCCTATTACCGAGGTCCAGTATAACGGAATATGGGTAATCGTCGACAGACTTACCAAGTATAGGGTACTTTTTACCCTTTAAAGGAAATACGATAGCAGAATAGTTAGCTTATGTATTTGTGAAATATTATTTCGATAAATATGGAATTCCAAAAAAAATTATTTTAAATAAAAACAAGCTGTTTACTTCCAAGTTTGGTATTAGCTTTTTTAAATAAATTGGCGCCAAATTCAAATTTTCTATAGCGTATTACCTTTAAACCGATGGATAAATAAAACGGCTAAATTAAATCCTGGAGCAGTATTTAAGAAGTTATGTTAACTACCAGTAAGATAATTAGGTAAAATTACTTTTATTAATATAAATAGCTTATAATATATTTATCAACGAGGACATGGGCGTTTTACTCCATATAGCCGTATATGGACAAGATACAGAAATTTAACGATTAAAGCAATTATTCGGAAAAGCTCCGAAAATCACCTTAATAGTTCCTAAAGTAAAAACGATAATGTTTAAAATTAAAATTATCCAAATTCGCTTTAAAACTAAATTGCAGTTTTTCTAATAACGAATAGCTTAGTATTATAACAAGAAAAGAATTAAGGGATTAATTTTATCGAAAGGAGATAAGGTTTACCTATTACGCCAAAAATAAAACGTAACTTTAAATATCTTATAAATCAAAACTAAGAAACCTAGTAATAAACTTGATTTTAAAAACTTCGGTCCGTTTAAGATTAACGAAATCATTTTTAAAACCAACTAACGTCTCGGATAAGCGAACGGCTCAGACAAGCGAGCGGCTCGTTTCTGGGCACCTCGCAATAACTCATCTACATAACTCAACCACAACACATCAAATCAATCCCAATCAATCGAATACTTCTTTGTTAACTATCTTTCCAGCCTCCTTTCAAGTATGCACATTATATCAAGGCTTATTGCGGACGCTATGTTGCCATTACTTTCCCTCAACCTGCCCGTAACCGACTTCCTTTTAACGCGTCCAAGCCAATATTGCCCCCATTTCGTACGACCCAAAGCCGACCGATTAAATAACTATTCTCGACCGAATCCTTAACCCAAATACGCAAGCATTTCTTATCCGGCTTTAATACGTTGAAGATACGGCGGAAAACGTGTTATAAAACGGGTTGGAAACGCGTTGGAAGGCATATGGGGGGTCCGTACGGGGCGTCTCGCTGGGCGTATAGCGGGGCGTATGGCAGGGCGTATAGCAGGGCGTATCGGACTTGATTTTGCAATAATTCGAAACCTACGCAATTATACGATTAAAACAAAGGTTTCCCAGAAAGAGGAAGACTTGGTATACAAAATAAACGAGTTCTTTTGGCCGGCAGAAAGGTCGTAGTAAAGAATTGTTGTTAATAGCTACTGAAGATAGTCGGTCGTATGTAGGTTAGGACGAAGGAATGGCAATCTGGCATGCGCAACAAGCCTTAATATAATGTGCACACTTGGAAAGATGCTGGAGAGACAGTTAGTAAAGAAGTATTCGATTGATTGGGATTGATTTGATGTGTTGTGGTTGAGTTAGAGAGATTAGTTGTTGCGAGGTGCCCAAAAACGAGCCGTTCGCTTGTCTGAGCCGTTCGCTTATCCGAGACGTTATCGATTATCGTTACTTAAGATAATAAAAATATATCTTGTTTTTTACATTTCCCTGCTAAAACCAGCATTTAATAACGCTCCGCTAGAAATAAACTTGGAAATTAAGGAAAATACCAATAAGTACGAAGTCGAAAAAATACTGGATTTAAAAATAATTAACGACAAAATCTAATATTTAATTAAATAAAAGGATTACTTACTTAAAGATAATATTTGGGAACTTTTTAAGCATTTGACGAATGCGAAGGACCTAGTTAAAACGTTTTACCGCCAAAATCCTAACCGACCGTTTCCAACGCGGCCAAGGTCGCAGGCGATAACGGTTTAACCCCCAAATCCAAACCCTTAACGCTCCAATCGAAAAAAACAAACGCCTTCATGTTGGCGTTAATCTCAAAAGCAAGCTGTACTTGCTTTTTTTCCATACAACGCTATTTTTCCTCTAGTTTTTCTTACTTTTCCAACTGATCTAACTCGTGTTTTTCTTTCAAAATGACAAAGGCCTTCTTTTTTAAAACATCTTGTTAAAGACGCAAACTTTTTAATCGACCAAAAAGATCCATTAATTTATCTTCCACCTTACGCTACTCCTTTTGTAACCGTTCTCGTTCTTCCCCAATCTTTACTAAAAAATTCATCTCCAGTACGTTACAGGCCGGCCGTTAACAACGGGTACAACAACTATAACTTGGAACGTTAATTATAAAAAAACAATCAATTTCCCCGAAACGAATACAATTCGAACAAAAGTTAACTTTAAAACCAAATTTCTTAATGTATTTTGCACGATTATCACGCGCCTTACGTTAATTAAATCGAGGTTTTTTTTTTCCTTTTTCTTTTTAAATACGGCCTATCATAATAAAATCAACTAAGAAATCCCTGTACTCTTTCCAATTACCAAAAAGGTTACTTACGGTTTTTATCTTTAGGACAAAGATCCTTGAAAAGGGAAAGTAATATTATAGGAATAGGGGTTCTTGTCTGAAAAAAGCTAAATTCTTGAAGGTTAACGCGGATGCGGCTAAACCCCGGACCAAAAGAAGATTTGGCTTTCGACGTGATTTAATTAATCTAAGTAATCTACCAAATCACTTAAATCACGTAAATCACCATCACACTTACTATGGACGGATAGATATATAATGAACGAACCTTTATGTAAATAGCACCAACTTAGTTTTCGCTTTTTAGCTATCAATCTAAGCCTTCAGTTAAAGGTACCGTTCTCCGATTAAGGGAAAAGTTCGTAAACCTTTTTAACGAACAAAACTCCTAAATTATTCCTCGCATTATTGTTACCTGCAAATCAAGACCCCAATTTCGGATATTGCTTATACCTCCAGATGGATGTATGACAGGTTCGTTACACCTTTTTCCGATTTATAATTATTAACGAAAATATATACAATTTTACAGAATAATTATAATAACGTTTTTACGATACGAAAAAAGTTATTTATTAGTTATTTTCCGAAATTGCGAAAAATTTTATAAATAACATTTTTCGAAGGATATCGTCGGTGTTTATTATAAAAATTGTTATATTAAACGTCGAATTATTACTTTTTCTGCCGTCCGAATTTAACCTTTTTTTTTAAAACGTTTCGAACGTTTTATTCGAAATATTTATGTTTTTTATAATTATACTCGTAATAATTTTTATACCGGTACGGTTAACGTTAATAATATTCGAAATACTTTTAACTAATAATATATCCGTTTTTTATAACGGTAACGTAATTTTTATTATTTAAAAATATATATATACGTTTAAATAATCGGAATACGTTTATTTAATAATATTACTGTAATCGTTTTTGTAAATACCGTAATTACAAAGTTATTACGGTATATTTTTAGGATTTTAAAATAATAAGAACAAAAAAATATATACGACTTAAATATTACATTATATAAAATTTTAAACGCTTTTTTTACGCTTACGAAAAAACGCAAAATCGATTTTTAAATTAGTTAAAGGTAAATTAATATCCGTAATAACCTTAAAATTAGTTAATAAAAGAAATTCATAAAGCTATCGGGGTATCGGGTGGGTATCGGTATAAGTGGGTCGGTTGCTATTGTAACGGGTGGATTTGGGTGGGTTTTGGGTAGGAACTAATAGGTAAGTGTCAGATATAGGGGACATCAGTTGTGTTCAATTAATTGGCTAGTTGCGTGCACTCTCGCAACGCGTACTGATCTTTGAAGTAATCTAGCCACGGAACATAAATGCTCCGATCAGAGGGTATCTTATCGGATATGAGTGCTAGCGCACCCTGCTAGCTGACACACCCCCTCAACGCCTCGACGCAGTCACGGCGTTGACCGTCACACTTCATCACTTCCTAGAGCCGCAGCATTCCATTCTACCTCTCCTCCGGCGATCGAATCCTCCTGATCAACCAATTCCTCCTTTGAAATCACTCGTAGGTTGTTCCTCCGCCGATTGAGGGTTTCCGTAATATTTATTAATCCTAGCTGCTTTTTGAAATGCCTGAAAGGTTTTCGTAATAGGGCTTTTGTTAATTTATCAGCTAACATGTCGCCCGTAGGCGTATAGTCCATTTTGATTATGTCCCTTTTTGCAGCTTTTTGCAATTAGTAATTATGTATATCTATATGCTGCAGCTTCGTTTGTAATAGGGCGACGTCGGCGTTGATAAGCCGAATAGTTTGTTAATTGTTGCACCATATATTTAACGGTCCAGTATCCAAAATAACTCCTAATTTTTTAATTAATCGAAAGCTAAATAAGGCTTTTTTTGCAGCTTACGTAAAAAATAACAATTCCGTTTTTATTGTAAAAATAATTATTATATTTTGCTTATTTACCCGTTATCTTATTATTTTTCCGAATAACTTTATAACATAAATTTGAAAGCTTTTTCGATCGATCGTATTATTTACAAAAAAAACGTTATTTTAAATATTTAACGAATTTTTACTTCCGAACTGTAACGTTAATATTTTAATTCCGATTAAGTATAATATAACCTGATCGGTAGCTTTATAATACGCGTCGCTAAAGTTTAAGTTAAATCGGGCAAGTTGGAATATCGTAAAGGTTATATCGGGTTACGTATTAATTGTTACGTACAGGATAAAACCGATCTTTTTTTAGTATCTGTTAATAAACTTTGGATAAATTAAATTAAAATTCGGTAATAATTTAACGTTCGTTATTAGCGTATTTAAAAGATTATTTAAATTTTTTTTTAGAATTAAGTTAATTAACTTATTTATAAAGTTAAATTAAAAAAGCCAGATTTTTCTTTTAATTTTGTTTTTAATTATTTCGATCTTTAAGAATTATTGTAAGTTTTTGCCTTTTGTAAAAGTATATCGCTTTTTTATCTGCTAAATTACCTGATCGACGAGGTCTTAATCTTTTTTGCGGTACGTTATAACGATATCGTCCATAAAAAAAAAGATAAGTATTTTTTAACGAATAAAACAATAAGGTTTATAAAGAATAAAATTAAGTCCTAAATTTTTAAACGTTCTAATAAATTCCTTTTATTAAAATAAAGGTAACTTTTTTAATTTATATAATACTTTTTTAATTAGGAAAATCTTATTACGATACGGATATCTTAAAAATGTTTTTATGTATATTTTATAAGGTAAATTAACGTTAACGAAAATATTTACCGCGTTATATTATTTAAGCTTTAAGTCGAATTTAACTGCGATAACGATTAAAGTTTTAAATAACCTTCCAGTTAAAATAAATACGTATATATTATTATAAATATTCTTTAATTATTAATTACCCCGTACGACGAAACGTACCTTACATTTTTGTAATTAATTATATTTATCGAATTTGTAAATATATATTTATATATACCTTAAAATTTATTTCCCTTTAATAAAAAACTAATTAATAACTTTCCAGGATTATATTTCCTTATAACTTTGTAAGTAGGCCCTTTCGACCTTACGAAATAATTCCTTTAACGAATATATATTCAGCTTTTTATAATCTTACGGCGGTAACGGTAATTTGCGTTTATATATCTAGTTTTGCGACTTAAGGATTTTATATATTTTCGTATCGAAGCTTTTCCGATTAAGGTAATACGTATTTCGGGTAATTATTTTCTTTAAATTTCCGTAATTTACCGGCCGATTATCGATCGTACTAATAAAATAGGTTAATCGTTTTACGTTAAATGCAGCTTTTTATATTTTATAATCGTATTAATAATTATCTTTTCGACGCGGAACGTACGGGAAACTTACGTTTATAACCCGTAAAGTATTTTCGTTTTTTACCGTTACTTTAAATTAAACAAAACGATAAGAATTTAAGGTTATTTTTATTACTTCCGCTAATATATTAATCGTAATAATTATTAAAATAAATGCTAGTAAAGGTAATAAGCCAAGGAACGGAAATAATTCGAATATAACGGTCGTATAAAGGTAATTAGTTTTATACGAATAAACTTATTTTTCCTTATTCCGTACGTTTCGTACGCCTATACCATTTTAGAATTACCTTTTTTATTTAACCGGTAGCTAAATTATTCCGTTTAAGTTTTCGTTTTTTTTTTATATTTATACATTTAAGTAACTTAGGCCTTAATTAAATAGTTTTACCTATCGTAATAACTTCTGTAACTTTTCTTTTATAACGTACAAAAAATCGTTTTTTAAATTTCTAATATTACTTAAAAAGGTAACCTTTTTATTAAATAATACGTTTCGAATAACGATAACCTTATTAATTAATAAGTTCCAAATTTCGTAAATATTCGTAAATCGGTAGCCGACGAAAAACTTAATCCATACCTTGGGGTTCAGTTTTTAAAGTTTTTGTTTTTTCTTTATGGCAGCAGTTATTATAATATAAACCATATAACTATATATTTGCAAATAAGCCTGTTAAAGTTTCCGATTAAATATTATAACGCCGTTTTTATACGCTAAGTAAATATAGTAAACCTCGTATAAGCTTTGCTAAAAAAATGCGTATTTAAAGGTACAGTTATACAGATATACTGCCGCTTTAAAGATATATACGATCAGAAACGAAAGTAACTTAACGTTACTTCGTATCGCAATTGTTTTTTCCTTAATCATACCCCCTAAACGCTTTGCACCCCCGTTTTGGGCCTGGGTATGCGGTATTAAAGGCTTAAGTCTAATATTAAAAGGAAGCGACTAAAACATATCTCGAAGCTGGTAATTTTTCAAGATCTCGTTATCGCATTCGAACACCTATAGGAAAACCTTATCCTAGTTCTTCAAAACCCTTAAAAGATATCGAAACGTTATAATTAATATATTTTGCTTTCGATTTTTTAAATAAATATCCCAGATATATCCTAAATACTTATCGGTCGCAAACATAACGTATCTATATCCTTTAGGGTTTTCTTCGAAATCTATAAAGTCGATGGCGATTCGCTGTCCTAATCGGAAAGCTTTTTCCCTCGGCTCGCAGCGTATTTGCCTCTTAGCTTTCGCCTTGCCACATGCTTAACATTCGACTGTTATAAAACCCTTTAAGCGGATTCCCCTTATATAGAACTGCAACTAGGCGATTACCTCGGGCCCTGGGTATCCTAGTTTTAGGTGCCATATCGTACCGTCACCGATTTATAGGGGTCTCGCTATATATGAATTAACGTTTCATCTGTAAGCTGCAAGGGTTACATAAGTAACTATTACGTTAATATTTTCGATAACGAATTAATTAAACCTATTTATCAGTATAACAACTACCTAATCATACTTATCTCGAATAAAGTTATTAATTTCCCGGTTATCTTATTAATACCCTTTTTTTCGGAATTGCCGGAAAAATACTAGGTTGCATGCGAAATTCTTGCAATGGGCCATATTATATAAATGCAGCGCTTTAAGGCCTTTAAAGCTTTAAAGCAGTATATTTACTTTTTTATATCCTTTAATCGGGACGAAATTATTCCCTACGTACATACCGTCGCCTTGGATCGTCGTTTTATAATTTAGGAACCTGCTAATTAGGTTAAAGATATATATAATAAACCTTAAGTTTAAAATAACCGAATTTTTTAAGGGGTAAAACGTAACGTTTATCGCATTACGTTAATCAGAAATTAAAAAGTACGCCAGTATTCGTTTTACTTCCTTTAAGAATTAATTTATCTTTTAAGTAATTAATTTCTTTATAATTTTCGATAAACGGTTAATCTTTTTCTTTAAGGACTAATCGGAAATAATCCGGTCCTGGATTAATGTTAAAATTTCCTTATTAAGCTTAAATTCTATTAAAGCTTTGTTAAAAAACGCGTAATAACATTAAGGTAACGTATGTCCAGGATTTAAGTACGCTTTGTACCGAATTTCTTATACGTTTAACTTTTAACGCTTCCGTTTATTACTGCTACTGTTTCGGCTCGTTTAGGAACCTTTACGATTACTTCGTTTCGGCCCTTTATTAAAGGTCCTATTACGTAGCTAATTATTAATATCCTTGGTCTTTTTTTAATTAAAATCGTCCTAACCGGAAGGGTTTACTGGGGCTTTATGGAAGGTCGGGAACGTTACTTTAACGTTTTTTGTTAATTGCTGTAAATTCGTTATAATCCAATAATTTAAAAAATTAACCTTAATTTCCAAGTAATTAATCGTTCCTTTTTAAATATCATCCTGCTTAAAAAGCATAAATAAATTCGACTAACTAAATATAATCGGCGCTATTACTGTACATAATTAATTCGTCCAAATAACTAGTATAATTATTTCGGAAACCCCGTAACGTTAACCTTAAGCCATAATCTTTTATTATTTCGCTATCCATTTATCAAATTTCTTAACGGCTTTCGGGGCTTGCTTTAATCGTTTTTCGTATTCGCGTTTAATATTTATAAGCAATCGGCTATCGTAAACCTTTCCTAATTATTATAATTTGGCGTACCAGCCCCTAAAGTCGTTATTTAGGCTTAAGCAGGTTTGCTTAATCGATAAAAAAATATTATTAAAAACCCATTTCATAAGTTCGTTAAAATTCTTTCGAAAGGTTTTATATTCCCGGTTTAAATAGGTATAGGTCGCAAAATCCTAATTATAAGCTTATCTACCTTCGGTTGTTATTTCGAAGGTATTTATCGGATAACTCGTATAATCGATTTCTTCGGTAATTCCTCCGGAGGATAAAAATAAGGATAAAGTTATAATGGTCGGGGTATTAATTCGCATTTAAAAACGAATTCGTCTTTTTAAATAAAAGGCAATAACTAGTACTATAAGTTTAACAGGCCATAAAACGTTCTAATTAAAATCAATATAATCCCACAAGTTATATGCCTTAACTTTAATCTTAAATTCGTCCTTAAATTTATCCCAGTCCTTAGGACCGGTATAAATAACTGCGGACGTCGACAGTACGGTCGCCATTATAGCTAATAAAGCATATAAATAATTGCTACTAATATACAGCCTATATCGTCTCAGCAACAGCTGATTAATTGATAAATAACGCGAATTAAGCAAATAAAACTCTTAATTGTCAGATATAAGGGACATCAGTTATGTTCAATTAATTGGCTAGTTACGTGCACTCTCGCAACGCGTACTGATCTTTGAAGTAGTCTAACCACGGAACATAAATGCTCCGATCAAAGGGTATCTTATCGGATATAAGTGCTAGCGCACCCTGCTAGCTGACAGTAAGTGGGCCCCTAGGCCCCCGTACTGGGACGCCGGACTGACTGCCTAAATAGGGAAGGTTGGGGAAGAATAAAAGCCACCGAATAAAGTCCCCCCAAATTGTATGGGACTAGACATATTAGCTGGTTAAGGAATCTTGCGGGGCGGTGGAGGTAACTAACTAAATATACCCCTGCAACCTTTGTAGGCCATTAGTCCCTTTATTCGAGCCCCGAAAGCGTTGTCGATCACAGCCTTAAAAATAACAATGTTCATATTACGAATAATTTACAAATTAACCTTTTATACGTAACTTTCTCCTTATGAAATTAGATTATACCGTTAAATTAGGTCATTTTCATAACCCGGCGGCGTCTTGGCCACCCGATGTTTAGGGCCGCCGTGCAAGGAGAATGCGGGGTTAACTTTAGCGTGACCGACGGAAAACTAATATAAGCTCCATCCATCGAGCTCAGAAGGGCGTCATGAATCCAATATTGTGTCGCCAGAATGCAAGTACTGGGATTCTCCAGGGCAGCCAAGATCATACGATACGTATCCTCACTCTTCGGCTGGTCAACATTCACTAGGGTTCCGTACCGCGCTATTCTGACGTATCCACCAAGATGGCATCAATCACACCCCCCGCAGGGCTACCAGAAAAGGTCAAGACCATCCTGCAGCCCGACATCCGAACAAGCAAGCTCATCCTGACCGAGACACCGTTGCCTTGGCCCCTTGGCCTGGATGACGTCCTCGTCCGCGTGCATGCCGCCGCCCCCTGCAATGGCGAGCTGATGTGGGCCCGAGACTACCCAGAGTTGTTTGTCGATAAAAACCTGCACGTGCCGTGCCAGGACCTGGCCGGTACCGTCGTTTCCGCACCGCTGGATTCGGGATTCGCCGTCGGCGACGATGTCTTCTGCCGGGTTGACGCGACGCGGCCGGGCTCCGGGCGCGAGTACGCGATCGCTAAGAATCGCGAGCTTGCTCATAAGCCCAAGTCGCTCAGCTGGGTCGACGCGGCCGCGACGCCTCTGTCGTCGCTGACGGCGTGGCAGGCGCTGTTTGTACATGGAACGCTTGATGCCGCGGGTATCCACGGCGACGCCGCCGCGCGGGAGCAAAACGGCAAGCAGCGCGTGCTTATCACGGGCGCGGGGGGGAGTGTCGGAGTCTGGGCGGTGCAGCTTGCTGCGCTGGCGGGCGCCGGGGCTGTGGTCGCCGTCTGCGGCCCGGATAAGGAGGCGGCGGTGAAGCAGCTTGGCGCGACGGAGGCCCTGAACTACCGAGAGACGAGCGTCCGCGAGTGGGCGACAGCGGACGCCGGTCGGCAGGTGGATCTAGTGGTAGACTGCATCGGCGGTGAGACGTTGGCTGGGTGCTGGATCGCGGTCAAGGAGGGCGGAGCTCTAATCAGCGTCAACACTCCGCCGGACATGGTGAAGCCAGTGGGGTTGAACAAGAAGCTGGCCAAGAGCTTGTTTTTCATTGTCGACCCGTATGGTAAAAATCTGGAAGAGATAGCGACGCTGATCGAGGCGGGTAAGGCCAAGCCGCTAGTTGATAGCGTGTGGGACATGAACGACTTTCAGAAAGCCTTCGAGAGGCTCCAGGAGGGCCACGCCAAGGGCAAGATCATCATCAAGATCAGTCCGGAGGCTTGAACGAGCTTCCAGGCTGGCGCGCCCGGCAATGCTACACCAGAAGGCTTTCCATCGTCGTTGACCGTCCAGAGATCCGAAGTCTCTCAGGAGTGAGTGGAGGGGCTTCTGGTGTATCTAGCGGCGCAAACTGTGCTTGATCCGACCGATCTGAGCAAGGTCCAAAGTCCCCATTGGCCAAGTAAATGGCACAGTGCAAAAATGCTTCATCCGAGGCGGGACATTGGTTCTCTCTATATTTTTCTGGTATTTATTCTGTAGCAAAAGCACCCACAAGTTACTTGTCTCCTGCAACTATATCCACGCTTCAATCCCATTAGCTAGACTAGAGTAATAATATGAGAGGCCGCCAGGTGATCGTTGCGGTGCGAAATAGGCTGCTGCCATGAGAGATACATATGTAGCATGATAGCGGCGGGTCGCCCCCTTTCACTGTTCGGATATACAACCCAGCACTGGCGGTTTGGCCAAGAAGATGCACGAAAGGCTTGAATCCCCGCCACAATGCCTGTAGCTACATATAAGGGTCGTAAGCTGGTAATTATGCGATGTAACCCTCCCCGTCGATTTTGCGACTCTCATCGGCGCTGATCACAGGATCACATTAACATACTATAAAACGCAAAGGCTTGACTCCCGCGGTTATTGCCTACGGCATATCTCTTCGTGATACCAACGTCGCTAATGTTGCTGTTCCGGCTGCCGGAAGAATAATAGGGTGGGGCAAGTGATAACCTACATGAGAATGCGCGGAAGGTGGGGATGCATTCGCAGAGTCTCGTTGATCCAAACTTCTGGGCTGGTAGGATGGCATGGAGCGGGGCAGGGGTTAGGACACCCAAGGAAGGTTGAGGGATAGGTTGTGCAGGCATTTAGGGCCAGATCGACAACGGGCTTCGGGGCACAAATTAATGGCTTAATGGCTTATTGGCACCGCATTCTGGGTACGAAATACCTCGCCAAGACGCTAAATAC